>JAXGGA010008561.1:0-56147 GCA_038373865.1 Uloborus plumipes | reverse complement strand
GAGAGGGCTCGAGATGGAACAACCGTGGGGGAGAAGCTGGCAGCCAGAAGCAAGTGGCTCAAAAATTGGAAGTAAGTAGTTTGTTCACATTTTAATTATTTTCTATATTTCTACTGCTGTAAATATTTTAGAACGTTTTCTTATGTTTTTTTTTCCTACCTTCTCTCCTTAGGCAGTGTCGTTAACTTACGTGCTCCATGTTGAGACATGCGTATGGCCGAGCTTCTCCTTTGAAGATTTCCTGTACCGGGGCGCGAAGACCGACGGGGGGAGAAAAAATTGGAAGATCCGTGTGTAGAGAGGGCTCGAGATGGAACAACCGTGGGGGAGAAGCTGGCAGCCAGAAGCAAGTGGCTCAAAAATTGGAAGTAAGTAGTTTGTCAATCTGTTTTCTCCAACGTGCACATTAAAGTTAGTGTCAGAATGTAAAAATATAAATTGTTGACTACATCATTAAATGACGTTACAAAATCTCCCCTCTCCAAAATCGTCCAGAATATTAGCAAGAAAGGTCAATCTGTTTCTATATGACGTCACGTTACAATCGTTTTCTGATATTCATGCGCTCCAGATGAAATCGTGCTAACAAAATAGTTCCAAATAATTTTGATAACTGTCTTTTAATGGAGACTTATATATTTTGGATAACTTCATGAATTTTACGTTCTTTAGCTAAGATTGTGTTGTATTTCAGCAGAATAAAACTGCCCCTCAATTGTCGGAACAAAACTTAGTTTAAAACTCATTTTGAGACTCCGGCCCTCGGACTACTTTGAAATAATTGGTTGAACCATAGCGGTCTGTGATGATTTGAAATAAAATTATTGATTTTTTTCAAACTTAAAAGGAAGAAAAAAAAATGAGTGGCATAATCCATGAATCTGTAATATCATATATTTTAAAAAGTCAGAAATTTTATCAGTTAATTTCAGTCAAAATCAATTATTTAAAAATTATATTTATCTTTATTTATATAGTTTAAACTCTTCTGCTTTTTTAATATTATTATTAATAACCTTCCTACAGCTCACTAATTATACCGAGACTTACTTAAGTTTAAACTTAATGATTTCCTTTCTACAGATATCAATTGGATTTAGTATACTACCTATCGGATTTCTATTTATGTCAATTAAAGATTTATGAATATCATTTGGTACCAGTATCCTATTGATCGGATTTCTATTGATGTCTGTAAAGCTTTAAGTGATATCCATTGGGATGCTTTCCTACTGACCAAATTTCTATTGATGTCTATAGGCCTTTATTGATATCCATTGAGGATATGATCAATAGACTACAGACATCAATAGCTTCTATTGATATCAATAGAGACAACCATAGAAATCTATTGATATCCATTGAGGATATGATCAATAGGCTACAGATATCAATAGCTTTTATTGATATCAATAGAGACAACCATAGAAATCTATTGATATCCATTGAGGATATGATCAATAGGCTACAGATATCAATAGCTTCTATTGATATCAATAGAGACATCCGTAGAAATCAGTTCATATCAATAGAACTGAACTGATATCAATAGATTTTTCTATTGATTTCTATGGGTTATTTTTAGTAGGGCACTTCTAAAAGCTGACGAAGAAACTTGAATTCAATAGAATCTGGAGAATTAACCCTTAACTGTCAAGTTATTTTGATTTTTAACACTTTTTCAAGCACAAACCCGAGAAACAGTCGGGTTTGACAAAGAGATGAAGCCAAAATAAACGTCTCCCGATATATATTCAGGCATAACAATACGATGCACTCAAAAAAAAAAAAAAAATTACCCCGAGTAATACTCGGGCGTGACATTTTCGAAAACCAGCTGTGCCCGAGACTATCTCGGGCATGACAGTTAAAGGGTTAAGGTCGGGGCGTTCAACTTCTGAAGAAACCTCCTTCATTCCTTCTAAATGTTCTGCAAATGGTACTACAGACGCTTCACGCATGCCATGCGCAACTGAGAGAAGGGGGAGTCGGATTAGTCACCTGCAAATGCAATACATCTAATTTGCATATTTAATGCGAATTTTTTTAAGTAAATAATAAAACTTCATTTTATTATTATTTTAATAATAGTTCACCTAACTAGCTAACGATGATTTCAGTTGAACTTGATATAAGTTTGATTCGCAGTCAGAAACGATTTTATTATTACCTCAGCATTTTTAAAGCCTGCCCGGCCGAGCGGCAGAAAGTGGTTATCCTGACAGCTGCCTGCGTGCAGCGAAAGAGGTTGTGGGTTCGATTCCTACCAATGCCTTGGTTGCTTTATCCTTTTTCCTGTTTTAATTACGAACTAACACTGCTTCACTTCAAGTAAGTTTGATAAGCAGTCAGAAATAATTTATTTTTCCCTCAGAATTTTTGAGACTTCTGTGGCCGAGCGGCGAAATGCGCTTTTTCTGACAGCTGCCCTCTCGCCGTGAAAGAGGTTGTAGGTTCAATTGCTACAGAAATGTTGAGAGTATTTCACTTTTTTCGTGATTTTATTAGAAACAAACGCTTTTCTTCGCTTGAAACAGGTTTGATAAGCACTCATGAACAATTTTAGTATTACAGTAGCCTTTTTTAGGCGTCTGAGGCCAAGAGGAAGACGCGCTTGGCCTGGCAGCAAACCGCGTGCAGTGAAAGAGGTTAGGGATTTGATTCTCACTAGTGCCTAAGGTGTTTTTTCTCTTTTTTACTTCCTTATGAGTAGTAAAGGAAGTATTGTGATTACAAAAAAAAAGTCACTCAAATTTCAGTCTAAATTTTGATTTTGTTCCACCCCCGAATGAATGCGGAGTAGTTTTTTCGATCTATTAGTATGTGCATAAGTACCTAACGTATAAACAGCCGAAACAGCACGTTTAATTCCTTTTTGGCCGAGAGACGGAGAATATTTGGCGCGATAGCTGCCTGCGTGCATCAAAAGTGTTAAGGGTTCTTTTCCTACAGATGCCTCAAGTGTTTCCCTCCTTTTTTAGTAATTTATTATGAGCAAATGCTTTGTTTCGCTAGAAATAAGTTTGATAAGCTGCCAGAAAGGACTATTATTACCTCAAAACTTGTGAGGCCTCCGTGGCCGAGTAGCAAAATGCGCTTGGCCTGACAGCTGCCCGCGCGCAGTGAAGGAGGTTATGGGTTTAGTTCCTGCCTATGCTTTGGATTTTTTCCCCTATGTTTTGGGATTTTTTTTTTTTTTTTTTATAAATTTAAGCGTACTGCTTCGGTTGAAATCACTTTGAAAAGCATTCAGAAATGATTGTAGTATAACCTTAGCCCTTTTCATTAGTTTGTAGTCAAAAGACGAAGAGCGCTTATTGGAATAGCTGCCTGTGTTCAATAAAAGGTGTTGTGTAGTTGAGAAGGCTTTCAAACTTTTGAATTCTCTTAATAGAAATCGATGTGGTAAAGTCGGAAGTTTCTCTCGAAAGATACTGATCATCAAGGAAGCAGAGGCGAAGTGACTCGCAGCTCTCTCACACCTACAGCAGTCTTAGGACTCGAAATCAAATTAAAAAAAAAAAAAGATGCTGTGGGTTCGATTCCTACCAATGCCTTGGTTATTTTTCCCATTGAGAAGAAAAAAAAAGTGGAGGGAATGTAACCCTACTATCCTGAAACATCAACGGTACCATGTGACTTAGGCTGAAATTTCGAGTTGACCATAACCGCGGTTCCATTAGTTTGAAGCACTGAATGCTGATTATAATTAACTGTTGTGAAAAAATTTATAGGGTAAAAGCACCAGTAGTCGGCCATTTAAGAGATCTTTTGTTGATCTTGGCTAACCTAGAACTTTTAGCTATCAATACAGCAACAAAAACAAGGTAAAACTTTAGAATGAACCTTTCTGATAGTGAATCACCTACTTGTTTCAGAAAGTAAAAAAAAAAAAAATATGTTAAAATCCAAGCTGTTGTCAACACTAGTAAACGCTTCAGTAGTCGGCCACAGAATCATCTTAGCTGAAAAATAAGCAGAATCGCAATCTTGGATGACGGGCACACTATTCAAAATGAAATGACTCATTCCTAATTCAAAAAAAAGTGTCAAAACTTAACTGCCACTGATTGATAATTGAGGATAGGTACATGAATGTGTGAATGCGTCATATCTGATTTTGAATTAAAAATGTTCTATTTATGAGGAGTTTTATGTCATTGTGGCCGACTACTGGAGACTGGCCGACTACTGGAGCACTTACCCTATTTTCAGTCATGGAAAACACTCTTGTTGCATTATCAATTGTAAAGAAAAATAAACAGCAGGAGGCCCAGTAACTTTTCACATGTATGTACGAACGTTATTTGACAACTAAAATGAATAAAAAGTAACGAACTGATGCATTCTTTGAGTACATGTCCCATAGTTGCCTTTGATTATTAATTTTCATGCTGATTTCATCCGTAAATGTAATGCAATATTGTGTATTATGAGAGAAAATAACTTTTTGTTTCAAAAAGTATGCTTTTTACCCAACTAATGATTATTTTTACAGCTTTGAAGTATTCGCTCTCATTTCCTTTGCTTGGCGAGCAGTCTACTCGCCCAGTTCGGGACAGTAGCAGACGCTCTAAAGTTTTGAATTTGAAAGTAAAGGTTTGATACCTATATGATTTCATTCATAAACTAGTATGCGTGTGTATGCAATAATTTCAAAACATTAATTCCAAGATAAAAAGATTAATTAAATTTTCAGTCAATAATAAAAAAATTTTAAATCATATATTAATACAGGCTCGTCATTTCAGTTTTTCGGGGGAGGAGGATATGAACTCGATGCATTTTACTGGGGGACGGGGGGGAGGGACATAAAAATACATGCAAAATGCATAGTAGTAATAATTTTCTTTCATTCTGCTGGGGGGGGGGAACACTTATAAGATGTGTTAAATATAGCGTTTGGTACTTACAAATTTGAAGAATTCCGATGTTTATTTTTAGTGGTATTGAAAATTCAAAGGGAAAGATGTATTGTTAAAAAATTATGTTTACATTAACTACAATGAAAGATACTGCAGAAAAAGCACTTAATTTGTACAATTATTCAATAATGATAATTTCATTTTTCAAAGCAAGTAAGAAAATTAAAATGAAAAACCAATAATAGTTTTTTCAGTGTGAAACTATGAAAGGCGTTTTTGTAATAGTTTTGAAAAATTTCGGAGGGGGTTTGAACCCTAAAAACCCACCCCTTCAATACGGCCCTGTAGGGAAAGATATATTAAACAGCCAGACGTCTTAAAATAGTTGTTTTTTCGCCGTTGCTAGGCTCTTGGACTACTAGGTTAAACAGTCTTTGTGTTATCCTGCCCAGACGTGATATTGTTAGGATTTTGGAGAAACACCCTGCTCTGTCAATGGAGGAGCCCTCATAATATATGTACGAGCCAGCAGCGTACTCAGACAAGTCATTTCAGGGGGGAGGGGTGAGCCGAGAATCTGACATGGGGGGGGCACCTCATAAAATGTAGCTAAGGATGGAAAGTGTTTCGAATTTGTGATATCAATGCTAATTTAGTGTGAAAAAAATACATCACTAAAAAATATCAATATAATTTCTTTAAAAAAGTAAAGCATTTTGATGAAAACGGAAAATGATAAAATTTAAGTTTAAAATTTTTTTTCTTCATTTAGGAAGGTGTTTCTAAATCACATCTTTGCAATATTTTAGAAAATGTGTGAGTTAATATTGTTAATTTTGCCATTGTTTTTTACTATTATTCCTAATACTGGGTTTCAATGATTGAACAAGCATTAATCGGTGTTTCTGAAACTTCTATTTGCAAAAAAAACTAAGAAAATGGAATTGAATAAGAGAATCATAAACGAGACATACAGTAAAATAGAAGAGTCAACACCTTTAAAAAAATCATTTCCTTTAATTTTGTCTCATACGTAATTATTTGATCTGAAAACTTTTCTGATTTTGCGACTTTAAAAAGATAGGAAGGGGAAAAAAATTAAAGCAAAAAAAAAAAAAATCGTTTCGGAAATTTCGGAGGGGGCTGCAACCCCCCCCCCCCCTGAGTACGCCACTGGTGCGAGCACACTGCTGTCTCAAAATGAAATACTGTGGAAAATGACCTGTTCGGAGAAATGTTATCGGTTGAGTGGAAAAACAGTGCAGCAGGGGTGCCCATTAGGGTGGGGCGAAAAATAAAAAGTTTTTCAGATCAACTTCTAATAGTTGCCAAAAGTTGTCTTTTCTGATAGTTAGCTTTTGTGCAAATTTTGAGAAAAATCGGTAATATCTTCAGGGGGCGTTGCGATCGCAAAGTTTTATCATAACCTTTATCGGGATTTTATGGATAAAATATGAAAAACAATGCCGTTAGCTAATCTCATTGCATTTTTTTACTCATAGGATGTATTCATGCATTCAAAGCATATGAAATAACTCACAAAAAATTATTTTATATGATATATTTATATTTCAAGCATTTAAAAAGAAACAAAAACGTGAAAAAAAGTGATTTTTTTAAATATAAATATATTATATAAAATAATGTTTGTGTGTCATTTCATATGCTTTTAATGCATGAAAACATCTTTTGAGTAAAAAAAACGCAAAGAAACTAGCTAAAGGCATTCTTTTTGATATTTGAACCATAAAATCCATAACAAAGCTATGGTAAAACTTTGCGATCGCAGCGCCCGCTGAAGATATCAACCGATTTTTCTCAAAATTTGCACAAAAGCTAACTATCACCAAAGACAACTTTTGGCAACTATTAGAAGTTGATCTGAAAAACTTTTTATTTTTCGCCCCACCCTAGTGCCCATCCCCCCCAAGCTCAATGCTTGAGGTTCAATGGCGCAAATTCCACCCCCCCTCAATTTTACAACCTTCTTTTGCTTTTTATTTTTACCCCTCCTTTGTTTTATTTATTTTTTAAAATCGAATTTATTTTTTTAAATCTTATTTGTTTATTTTTTAAAATCTTATTTGTTTATTTTTTATACATTATTTATTTTTTAAAATATTGTTACAAATCTTGTAAATAGTTGTTGTTTTTCTTGCCTTGCATCATTTTCATTAGTTTTGGTTTTATCTGACGTCATGTTGCAAAAGTATCTGAAGATATCACCTTTATCACTTGTATACCGGCCTTGTAACGTTTTGTAGTTTTTACACTTGCCCTAACTTTGATAAGCATGAAGACATTTTTCGCTCGGAGTGGTTTTTTTCTTTTTGTTGCTGGAACTTTCTCGGTGGATTATTTGAAGTTATGAATGAACGAACACTCCGGATTTTGCTGGAACATTGTCGAAATTACGTTTCGAGTATAAATAGCTGGCCTTGAACACAGTCAGTCAGTTCTTTTCAGATGTTTATTTCTGGAGACTCGTTTTCATTCGCTTGGGCGGATGGTTGTTTTGCTTTTGTAATTGCTTAATTACTGTTCACGTTAGATACGTGGTGCTGAGTTACTGTTGAGAGAACAGTGTACTGTTTGCTACCTAATTGCTGGATGTTTAGCAATTGTTTCCTGCTCATATTGTAAATAGTGTAAATACTTGTAAATAAATTTATAGTTACTTCCTCAAGATTGGGATGCTCATTTGAAGAAAGTTGAAGCTGCTACGGACTCGTTACAATTTTGGCGCCCAACGTGGGGCATCTTCAAGGACTTTCTTGGAATTATCTGTGAACTTGTACTTTTCTTCCTAAGGACTTTTTGACTTCAGAATTTTATGGTGATTACTCGAGCAATGGAGGAACAACTGAAAAAACTCCTTGATGCTATCAACGCTGTTAAAAGTGACATGACTGCGAGCATGGCTGCGAATCAAGAGCAAATAAAGAATGATATGGCGACTCTGGCTACTAATCAGGAACAAATAAAGAATGAGCTCGCTACTAATCAAGGACAATTAAAGAAGGAACTGGCTACTAATCAAGAACAATTAAAAATTGATCTGGCAACTGATCAAGAACAATTGAAAAATGATCTAGCTGAAGAAATTAAAAGCGATTTAACGTCAATGAAAAGTTTGGTGGAAAGTAAATTTACCAATGTGGAAAATAAAGTGGAGGCTCTAGAAGAGAAAGTTGACAGCGTTGAGAATCGAATCACCACAGTAGAAAACAATGTTGAAAAGAAAATTAAAGAACTTGAATCGAAATTATCAGCATCTTCCAACAACTCAAGTGACTGTGTAGCTGCCGTTGGAACTTCTCGTCCATCCATCAAACTGGCCACGTTTGACGGGAAGACCTCGTGGAATATTTACAAGAAGCAGTTCCTCATCGTTGCAGAAGCAAACTCCTGGGACTCTTCCACAAAAGCCTGTCACCTTGCAGCCTCGCTGAGAGGGGATGCAGCCGACATACTACAGACCTTCCCAGAGGACAAGCACCGCGACTTCGATGCCTTATCATCGGCCTTGGAGCTTCGCTTTGGCGAAGCATGCCAAAAAGAATTCAGCCAACTCCAGCTGAAATCCCGACTCCAAAAGGCTGGAGAGACTTTGCAAGTTTTTGCAGCAGACGTTGAGAGGCTTTCCCATCTCGCCTTCTCGAACTGTCCTTCGGATGTTCGCAATAGCCTGGCCCTGAACTACTTCATAGATGGAGTGCGAAATCCAGAAGTTCAGACGGCTCTCCGGATGGCGGACATTAAGGATCTTAAATCCGGTTTGGTCTACGCAATGAAGTTCGAGGCTGCACAGCAAATGTCCCGCAAGGATCGCCATTCGACCAGGGGCGTGGAAGTGAGTGCCCAAGATTCGAACTCAACTCGTTTCTCGGAAATTGAGCGACAAATCAAAGAGATCTCAGGGATCCTGAAGAAGACTAGCAAAGACCAAAGTAGACAACCACTGAAGTGCTGGAAATGTGGCGGTGAGGGCCACGTACGAAGGAACTGCGAAGCCCGCCAAGAAAGAAAGACTGCTCCCAAGTTTTCCAGATTTCCTCAAGAAGTGGCGGCTGCAACGGACTCGTCATTCATGCATATGTGAATGGGTTTCCCTGCGAAATGATTGTGGACACAGGAGCCAACGTTACCATCATTAGGACTGATGTGGCTCGTCAATTCGGACTCAAGATCTTATGGAAGCCGCCCTGTGTTACTCTCCAAACTGTGACAGGTGACAAAATCGAGATCGAAGGAAAAGTGAACTTAGAAATAATGTTCGGGAGCGCCACTTACCATCACACGGCATTCGTCGCTGACATTGCAGATCCCTTCATTCTCGGACTGGACTTTTTGAGAAATTTTGATTTTTCTATCGATTTTAAAAATAATGAGTTGCACTCGATGAGGGAAGACATAGCAATTTTCAATGCTGAAAATGACTTAAAATCCGCTCATGAAATATTAGCTCAAACAGATTTATTGATTCCCTCTAGATCAGAAGTACTAATACCTGGCTCCATCAAAGAAAACAACAGCTTTAAATTCGGCCTCATTGAATATCCTAACCAGAATAATAGCCCAAAAGGAGTACTGGTGGCCTCTACGCTTGTGGACCTTTCAAGGAATGCAGTTCCTGTGAGTCGCCAATGTAAGTGAAAGACCGAGGAATATTAAGAAAGGAGAAGTGTTGGCAACTTGTACTCCCGTAAACTGCATCATCAGAAGAATTGATTCCTCCGAGACTGTGTCTTCCGAGTCCTTGACTTCGAAATTAATTGGGAGTGCATCATTATCGAAGGATCAAAGATACGCTGCGGAGAAATTGGTGGACAACTTCAAGCAGGTGTTTTCATCTACATCCGAAGATGTTGGTCGCACGAGTTTAACGCAGCATAGGATCGACACTGGAGATCATCCCCCTATCAAGCAGCATCCAAGACGACTACCGTTCGCCAAGAAGGAAGAGGTTGAGATCCTCTTGAAAGAGATGCAGGAGAATGACGTCATCGAACCCTCATCCAGTCCTTGGGCATCCCCTATCGTCTTGGTCCGAAAGAAAGACGGCTCCACCAGATTTTGTGTTGATTACCGACGCCTGAATGACATCACCAAGAAGGACAGTTACCCTCTTCCACGGATCGATGACACTCTGGACACCCTTTCCGGACACAAGTGGTTTTCGACCCTGGATTTAAAGAGCGGCTACTGGCAGGTGGAGATACACCCCGACGACCGAGAGAAGACGGCGTTTACAACCGGACAAGGCTTGTGGCAGTTTAAAGTGATGCCGTTCGGCCTCTGCAATGCACCAGCCACGTTCGAGCGTCTTATGGAGTCAGTGTTACGAGGACTTTCTTATGAATCCTGTCTTGTCTACTTGGACGTTATCATCATCATAGGACGCAGTTTTGAGGAACATTTGGCTAATCTTAGGAAGGTGCTGCAGAAGCTTAAGGAAGCCAACCTGAAGTTAAGCCCGTCCAAATGTAATCTGTTCCGCCGTGAGGTGAACTACCTTGGTCACATTATCTCTTCAGAGGGTGTACGAACAGATCCAGATAAGGTATCCGCAGTCAAGAATTGTAGCCGCCCCGAAAATGTTCATCAGCTGCGAAGTTTCTTGGGGCTCTGCACGTACTACAAGAAGTTTGTGAAGGGTTTTTCCAATATTGCACGACCTTTGCATAAGCTAACGGAGAGCAAACAAAAATTTGAATGGTCCAAAGAATGTGAGGATGCATTTCTACAGCTGAAGGAGGCTTTAACATCAACGCCTATTCTCTCTTATCCTCAGCCTGAAAAATCCTTCATACTTGACACTGATGCGAGCCACGAGAGCGTTGGAGCTGTTTTATCTCAAGAAATAGACGGTAACGAGCATGTCATCGCCTACTGGAGCAAATGCTTATCCAAGTCGGAGCGAAATTATTGTGTCACGAGAAAGGAATTGCTCGCCATAGTTAAAGCTGTAGAACATTTCCATCATTACCTCTACGGCCGTAAATTCCTGCTCCGGACCGATCATGCCTCTTTAACTTGGCTTTTGAATTTCAAGAATCCAGAGGGCCAGGTAGCCAGGTGGATACAGCGGCTCCAGGAATATGACATCGAGATTAAGCACCGAAAAGGTTTGTCACACGGTAATGCTGACGCATTATCAAGAAAACCTTGTTCCGAGAACTGCCATTATTGCTCCCGAATTGATAAAGAGTACGGGACGACAATCCCTACTGCCTGTCAAGTTACTGCTACTTCATCATCTTCAGATCCTGATCCATGGAGTGACGACCAAGTTAGAAAAGATCAGCTTGAAGACCCAGACCTAAAGCCTATCATAGAGTTAATGGAAAAGGACAGTCGGCGACCTAGTTGGCAAGACGTTTCTATCTACAGTCCTGCAACGAAGAGATACTGGGCTCTATGGAAATCTCTCCAGTTGCGAAATGGCGTCCTGTATCGGAAATGGGAATCTGACGATGGTAAAGCATTCAAATGGAAGTTACTCCTTCCCAGATCAAGAATTCCGGACGTTCTGAAGGAATTGCACAGTAGTCCGACTGGAGGACACTTTGGTATCCTGAAAACCCTCCACAAGGTTCGAGAGCGCTTCTTCTGGAGCAAGGCGAAGGATGACGTGGAGAAGTGGTGCCATTCTTGCGACGCCTGTGCCGCCCGTAAAGGACCGAAGAGAAGAAGCCGCGGGAAACTACATCTTTACAACGTAGGAGCTCCTTTCAAACGAAACGGGATCGACATTCTTGGTCCTCTACCAAAAACTACTGATGGTAACAAATACATCCTCGTTGCCATTGACTATTTTACCAAGTGGCCCGAAGCATATTCCATTCCGGATCAAGAAGCTACCACTGTAGCAGAGACTCTAGTCCAGAATTGGATCTCGAGATATGGGACACCCTTGCAGATCCATTCTGATTAGGGGAGAAACTTCATCTCTGCTGTATTTAAGGGCCTATGTAAAAGCCTCAAAATTGAGAAAACTCGAACGACACCACTACACCCACAGTCGGACGGCATGGTGGAGAGATTTAACAGGACAATTCTTAATAATCTCTTGCTTATGGTCTCCAAAAATCAACAGGATTGGGACAAGAAACTTCCTCTGTTCCTGCTTGCCTACCGCAGTGCTGTCCACGAGACCACTGGATATTCCCCATCACAGATGCTCTTCGGCCGAGAGCTTCGGCTACCTTGTGATCTCGTCTTCGGTCTCCCTCCAGATGCGCCTCCATCGCCTGAGGAGTACGTCCAGGATCTCCAGGCCCGGTTGGAGGACGTTCATCACTTCGCACGGGAGCGAATCAACATCGCGACGGAGAAAATGAAGACTCGATACGACACAAGGTCCACTGGCCATGACTTTCAAGAAGGTGACAAGGTGTGGCTATGGAATCCCATCTGGTCACCCAAGGTCTGTCATCCCGAATTGCAGTCGCATTGGGATGGACCCTACACAGTCCTTCACCGGCTGAACGACGTCGTAGTGAGGATCCAGAAGTCATCACATTCAAAACCTAGGGTTGTCCTATTATGATCGGCTAGCCCCATACTATGGCCATAGTTCGTAAAATAAATCTAAAGCTACCATGGTAACGTGTTTGTAAATTTTGTAAATAACTTTTGCCTTTAATTGTTTGTAATATGACTTTACCAATGTTAGTGTTTCTTTCATGTTCTCATTATTATTGTTTATCATGTTTATGATTGGTTATCACGTAATGTGTGCATCTGTAAGTTTTCCCTTGCTTCCTTTCTGGGGATTGTACTGCCCGGGACGTGCAGTCCTTGGGAAGCGGGCAATGTTACAAATCTTGTAAATAGTTGTTGTTTTTCCTGCCTTGCATCATTTTCATTAGTTTTGGTTTTATCTGACGTCATGTTGCAAAAGTATCTGAAGATATCACCTTTATCACTTGTATACCGGCCTTGTAACGTTTTGTAGTTTTTACACTTGCCCTAACTTTGATAAGCATGAAGACATTTTTCGCTCGGAGTGGTTTTTTTTCTTTTTGTTGCTGGAACTTTCTCGGTGGATTATTTGAAGTTATGAATGAACGAACACTCCGGATTTTGCTGGAACATTGTCGAAATTACGTTTCGAGTCTAAATAGCTGGCCTTGAACACAGTCAGTCAGTTCTTTTCAGATATTTATTTCTGGAGACTCGTTTTCATTCGCTTGGGCGGATGGTTGTTTTGCTTTTGTAATTGCTTAATTACTGTTCACGTTAGATACGTGGTGCTGAGTTACTGTTGAGAGAACAGTGTACTGTTTGCTACCTAATTGCTGGATGTTTAGCAATTGTTTCCTGCTCATATTGTAATTAGTGTAAATACTTGTAAATAAATTTATAGTTACTTCCTCAAGATTGGAATGCTCATTTGAAGAAAGTTGAAGCTGCTACCTACTCGTTACAATATTATTTGTTTTTTTTAATATTATTTATTTTTTAAATAGTATTTATTTTATTAAATATTATTTATTTTTTTAAATATTATTTATTTTTTTAAATTACAATTATTATTTTTCATACATTATTCATTTTTTTAAAGTTCGAACTATGGGCGGAATAGTATCGCTTTTTTTCCCCTTCCAAGCATATACACATGCACAATAAATAAATAAATAAATAAATAAAAAGAAAGAAATAATTCAAATTAAATAAATTCATAAATAATTTACATTAAAAAATAAATTAATAAATAATTTAAAAAAAAAATTAATAAATAATTGATAAATAATTAAATAAATTAGTTTTAAAAATCCCCCCACCCCTGTGGGCAGCCCTGCAGTGCTTAAGCGCCATTTACATTTCGACGGTTCCCACCAGGGTTGCCAGATTTAAGAACTGTAAATACGGGACAGGCTTATCGGGGGGGGGGGGGGATTGGGAGAGATGAAATCTAAAGGTTGAATTTTTATAACCTTGACTTTAATATCAAACGTTTCTCAAATACATATGAAGGAAAAAAATACACAACGATCATATGAATATTAACTACATTTTCTTATTAAAAATTTGAAAAGGGCTTATATAAGGCATAGTAAAATCATTTACAAGAAGCTACAATGAACGACACGTTTGTTCAATTGACTGTCAGAATAATTTCTGCTCTAACTGAACATAAGACAACTAACAGTACACTTCAGAACAGAAAAACAGTGTGATTCAATCAATTTTCTTACTACCCTATTTCACACTTTTTATTTCGTCTGACCGTGATGCGGTGGTCCAGGGTTCAAATCCCGGCTTGGGCATGGACGTAATTTCTATCTCTCCTGTCATTTCCTCTGTATAAAAGTTCGTTGTGAATGTATGCTTACCCTCTCGTAAAAACGGAAGCCGTCCCTACCCACATAGATTTCATCTACTAGGGTTTGGATCCCCGAATGGTATTAGAAACAACAACATTGTTTGTTTTGCTTTATTTTTTCTGAGAATAATGTTTCGTTTTCTAAACTGTTACTCCTAGCTTTAGAATACGGGATTTTAGCCGTCCCGTTTCAAGGTTCCCCGGGACGCGGGACAATTTTTTGAAAATCGGGACTGTCCCTTGCAATCCGGGACGTCTGGCAACTCTGAGGGGCCATGTTCTGCACTAGTCGAAGTCGTCAGTCGACGTTCCCTTTCTCCCCTATAGCTTTTTGAGCCACCAACCGGTCTTCGTCTACCAGGGGTGCTTTCGTGTAGTAGCTGATAGTCGTGGAGTAGCTGCGTCCAGTTCGGACGAGTCCATCTTCTAATGCCAGAGGAGGACTCGCAGAAACCTGTCACGCTGAAATTCTGACCAATCAACTGTTTCCTGTGACATCATTCCTTTTGGGGTGCGCTTGTTTATCGCGCGCGCGCTTGTTGTTTTTGAATAATAAATAAATAAATAAATAAAATAGAAACGATTATAAAACTTCAGCTGGAAATTACCCTAAAAAGTAATGTGCACTGTTTTGCAATATAATTAGTTGGGAAGCTGTAAATATTTAAATATTTCTGATTAAATTCGCTCGCAATTCTTCAAAGAGGGGAACATGGCTTTCATGCCATGGCTTTCATGCCAATTGTTTCAAATTGTAGAAGCTTTGATAGTTCTTATTAATTTTATGGAGCATTTGCATGAAATATAATATGAATATATGGTGAATAATATATGGAAATATAATATGAATGAAAAATAAGGTGACGTTTCGTAAAGGAAACAGCCCGCTATTTCTGAAGTACATTTACACTAAAAAGAATGACACAAAGCTAATTTTGATTAGAAAAATAGTACCGACTTCAAAACTTCAGATGGAAATTGCTCTATGAAGTGACAAATAGTTTTATTCTTTGAACACCATAAATACTGCTTTTACTTTAAACATAACTTCTGAAGTCTGCACAAAACCGATTGATGTAGTAATGTATAACGGAATTAATTTGGTTAAATTTTTTAGAAAAAAACAGTCAAAATCGCGAATAAAACCTTGATATGTTATTGAAATTAATGTTTGTAAATAGATTAAAGTTCAATCAACGTAAAAAAAATTATGCATGTAATCTATTGAAAGTCATTTCCAACTCTTGATATCGTTCTATAATCAAATAATATATTAAACTTCAACAACTTTGTTTCGGCAACGTTTGACGAACAGTATTTTTTAAATTTATTTGGCGAAACATTTGGAAAACGTGTCATGATGCCTATAAAAATAGTGTCTTCTTTTGCTATATTAATATAGTCTTCGAGGCTTTTTTTTTTTTTCTTTATATGTCTGTGAAAATATATCTTGATAACAGTTAGAAATGAACAAATATTATTAATATTTCTCTGAATGCACTGGAAATACTATCTATAGATAATATATGCTTAATAGAAATATACCAGAGATGAACCAATCAGAAATAAGAACACATATCCGCTAAAAAGATGAAATAAAACAGAACATTTGATTCACATTTTCTAGCATTGAAAATTAAAAGTTCTCCAATCTAATGTGCCTTTAATATACTAACTGCTGTATTTTAATTGTTTAAGGCTACAGTGGACAAATAAAATTGATTTTTTTCAACTATTGATTTATATGTCTAAAACTTTGCGTGCTTGTATTATTGTATATTTACGACATCTGAAAGCATAAAAAACACAAATTAGTGCAAAAACAATGAATATTTTTTTTCAAATTTCAAATTTAAATATTTTTTTAAACAAAATTTCAAAATGTTCCAGGCGTCACAATTTTTTTTCAAACTTTGAATTTCAACTTAATTTCCAATCGTTAAGCATGATGGCACAAAACAATACATTATATGCAATGTTTTATGAGATAGTTTATGAAAGATGGCTGAAAATAAAAATTTTCAGTTGAAAAAATCATATAAATTTTCATTTTCAGCCATATTTTATAAACTATTACATAAAACATTACATGTAATGCATTGTTTTATGCAATCATGCCTAATGATTGAAAATTAAGTGGAAATTCAAAGTTTGAAAAAAAATTGCGACGCCTGGAACATTTTGAAATTTTGTTAAAAAAATATTTAAATTTGAAAAAAAGTATTCATTGTTTTTGCACTAATTTGTGTTTTTTATGCTTTTTGATGTAGTAAATATACAATAATACAAGCACACAAAGTTTTAGACATATAAATCAATAATTGAAAAAATCAATTTTATTTGTCCACTGTAGCCTTAAAATTTTGGGATACATTTGGTAAAAGCATTGTTCAGCAGTCACCGTGATGAATAATGAATTTCCAATACAAGACTCACCTACATTTTAGCATGAAATTAGTTAAAAACAGTTATAATTCGCATTCTGATTACTTTGGAACATCGTAAAAGAAATTCTTATGCAGAAAAATCAGTGGCCTATGTAGAAATTTAATTCTAATTAATGCAAGCATTTTTTTTGGTTTACAAAAAAGAGAGTTTATGAAAAAATGTTTTTGATTAAAATTGGAAATAATAATCAAATATGATTAGATAATATTGCATTATTATCGGATCTGAGGTGGCATTCCAAGTTTCCAGAAACTGCGAATACAGGAAATGTGTGAAAACTGAGTAGCAAGACTTAAACAAGTTATATGAATTTTTTTTTACAGATTGTGAGTTAATAGTAGTAATTGCAAAAAATAGTCCAAATGGGTTCTCTAGGTCAAGAGTTCTGTCTGAGCTAAAAAAGAAAAAACATACGATATGAAGTGATAACCGGCCCTTTTTTGAAGTCGGTTGAAAAGACCAACTGGACCAATTTTGCATTTTATGGAAGACAATGCAAATATGTTAAGAGCAGGGTTGGCAAGGTTTTGGACAGAACGGTAAAATCCACGGTTTAAACCATGGTTTAAACCGTCCTGTCCAAAACCCATGTGTCCAAAACTGTCCTAAGCTGTCCAAAACTACATTTTTAGTACAATTTTATATTTTGAACAAATATCAAAAGCACAAAATTATACTTGAAGTTAAGACTTAATTTATTTAATGCAAACATTTAAATATATGTACATAAAAACATATATAAGATTTTCAGCTGATACTAATCTAGCTACTTAGAAGTTACTATTCTTCATTAAAAAATGAATTAGTTCTCTTAAGTTTATATTATTTTATTTTTAATACTAGCTAAACTTCTTTTAAATATAGATGCAAATGAGGGTGTTCAAAAGGTACAATACTCGACTTAAATGAAAAAAATCGGTTTTGCAACTAATTAAACAGATACACAACATTTGAGAATGTTACAGCGACATTTACTGAATATTTAATTATTTCACAAAACATTAGGAATAAATTTAAAAGTAGTACAATTCAAAAAAATATGTATATACATTGTACACATTAGTAATCTGGTTCAATTGGTCCTCTTAACATCCGATAGCACATGACCAGTGTCTCGGGTATATTTAATCAAATTTTTACAAGTGATTTTTGTTTCTTTAATTTGAAACAATACGTCTTTTCGAGTTTGTCGGATACCACTATTTACGCCCAAGCGCTTCATATATATATTGTTAGAAACAAAATACACAGTATTAAAAACAAAAATCAAAAATAGAAAAATTTTCTTGAGTAGTGAAAAACATTTTATCACCAGTTTATTATTCTTCAATCTAAGGTTGAAAAAATTATTTGAACATCACTGAAAACATTATTGTAAAGAAACTACAAAAGACTTTGACACTACACATTTTGAGTTACAAATGGAGCTGAAATTATCTGCTTTAAGAGTTTTTTTGACAGTACTACTAATTCCTATTTTATGAAATTTTTATGCAGTGGAGTTATGAGTAAATGCTTCATTTTTTTAACGTATATTAAAATTACTAATATAATTAAATATTGTCAAATTTTAATAATTTACAACTAATTAACACTAAGAAACTAAGATGTATGCATTATCAATATTACAGCTAATAGAAATTAGTCAGCTTAAAACCCTTTTGTCATGCTTTAGACAGTTTAAGACACTTTTGGACAGTTTAAGACACTTTTGGACAGTAAAACCCACCTGTCCTGTCCAAAACCAGTTTTGGACGTCCAAAACACCAACCCTGGTTAAGAGGACAATTGAATTATAAATTCAAATTCTGACAAAAAAAGCATGGAAAATTTTTGGCAACTTTGCTAAATACACAAGGTGGCATACAAAAGCTGCCGGAAAAATAGACTAGGTTCAGTTCGAAATGTTATTGCGCATTTATTACTTTCGATGTTTAAAAACAATTGTATTTTTTTCCTTTGAGCTTTAAGCAATTCAATCGTAAGTTAAGAAAATAAAAATGATTTTTTTTTCCATCTATATTTATTCCTCCTACTGAATAAAAATGTATGAGACAAAATAAGTTAATTTGGAAGCCCGTTGTAACGAATCATGGTCAAAATAAATATATAAACCCATGGTCGGCAACGCTCTCTACCGCTTCTGAGCAGTAGACGAAAAACGACGCTAAAACAGGTTGCGCGCAGGGAACGGGGCTACGGCGACGACACGAGAACATAGGGAGTCGAGTAGAGAGGGAAAAACGAGAAAATTCAATCCCTTCTACGGTAGCGCCATCTGACGGTCCACTGTCTACCGTCGACTCCATTAGTGCAGAACATCCCCCTGGTTCCCACCGTCCGAACCGAATTTTTCGCGGCGAAACTGGTTTTAAGAATCCGTTGCCATGACAGCACGCCGAACCATCGGCTTCCGTCATCGTTCTAGAATGCTTGATGACGTCGGTTCCAATAGCCGCACGGTTTTTTGGGTGTGATTTCATTGGCTCTGCCCAGGTGCGAGCTCTTTATAATTTGTGAGAATATACCGTCACGTGACTTTCGGATGGAGCTAGGGCGAATGCTCGAAACTTTTCACCTCCGTCCGTTACGTCCGAAA
The DNA here is from genome assembly GCA_038373865.1 of Uloborus plumipes. NCBI lineage: Eukaryota > Metazoa > Arthropoda > Arachnida > Araneae > Uloboridae > Uloborus > Uloborus plumipes. Next base: position 36,904 of record JAXGGA010008561.1, on the reverse strand, counting down.
AACTACTTTTAGCTTTGTAGTCTTATCGTCCGACATTTGTCGTGATCGTTTTAAAGCCTCAGGTATTTGTAAAGTTTAAATCCAACGTTAAAAATGCACAAATATACAGGTATACTGCAGACACGTATTTCGGGGCTACAAGGAGCCCCTTTTAAAAGCTTTTATCGCCTTTTATCGGATGATTCTTCATCCTAAAGCTCACACTTCTTGCATTGAAAAAGGGGCTCCTTGTAGCCCCGAAACACGTGTCTGCAGTATACCTGTATATTTGTGCATTTTTACTTTCTTCTATATCTAATATATAGAAGAAAGTATTGGTTTCGTGAAAATTTTCGAATGTCGAATTTTGACGGATTTGCACGTTTTGAGGTGCGCTGAGTCCATTTCGACCATTTTTGGAAAATGTCTGTCTGTGTGTGTGTGTGTCTGTGTGTGAGTCTGTATGTGTGTGACCAGTTTTTGTGGCCGCGCTAGAGCAAAAACTACTGAATGAAATCGAACAAAAATTTTTGCACATATGTACCACCATGTGAACTGGTGCACCTGACTTTTTTTAGCGAATTCCTCCAAGGGGGGTGGAGCAATCGCACGTGTTCTGCGCGGGGGTGATTGCTATATCTCAGGAAGTAACCGGCGGAATCAAACGAAAATTGGTCCATAGGTAGACCCTACTGAGTACAGGTGCTGATTCAATTTGTTTGTCAATATCTCGAAGGGGGGTGGAGAAATCGCACGTGTTCTGCGCGGGGGTGATTGCTATATCTCAAGAAGTAACAAGCGGAATCAAACGAAAATTGGTCCATAGGTAGACCCTATAGAGTACAGGTGCTGATTCAATTTGTGTGTCAGTATCTTGAAGGGGGGTGGAGAAATCGCACGTGTTCTGCGCGGGGGTGATTGCTATATCTCAGGAAGTAACAGGCGGAATCAAACGAAAATTGGTCCATAGATAGACCCTATTGAGTACAACCGCTGATTCAATTTGTGTGTCAATATCTCAAAGGGGGGTGGAGCAATCAAAAGTGCTTATTTTGTCATTGCACCTACTGTATCTCGAGAAATATTGAAGAGATTTGAATGAAATTTGGAATAACACTAACCCAATAAGGAAGCAAGCATCGATTAAATTTTGGCGCCAATCGCCCCAGGGGGAGGGTGGGGTGATTTTTGCGCTTAGTCAACAATGCGAAAAATCAATTCATTAAAAAAATCGCTTTCACGCTATTTAATTATCAAAACAGCTGAAAACTTTCAATGATTTGAAATTTTTAACTGTTGCCAATTTCTTTTTACTAACAAATAAAATGTTTGCAATTAATCTAAACAAGGCTTTTGCAATGATTTCCAATTTCGCTCATTGATTCTGCATTTGCAGGGTTATTACGATAATTGGGAAATTGGAGCTGTTTCCAATTATTCGGGCGAGTACGTATTTTATTTTGTAACTGGAATTCATAAGATAGATATAGAAGAAAGTTTCGTGACGGCCACGACAGCTAGTTAACGTTGGATTTAAACTTTACATCTATCGCACAAAGGTATTTATTTTCTTCCTCAGGTATTTGTTTGATAACTCACGATAAGATGCTGTCCAAAAAGGATGTCGCACTTTTTCCCTCATATTATTGACCTCCCCCCACCCCCTTTAGTCAAATATCACTACATTTTTCATGAACATAAACTTGTAAAAAGTGCTGGGTGTCACACTTCTTGTTGCCGCACCCCTCCACCTTGTCACAAACTGCCACAAATTAACACACCCCTCAAAGAGTGACATTGATGGACAGACCCTAATAAAGTTTGGAAGATTAACTCCACCGCGGGTACAGATTTGGTGATATACTTGGAGGTTGTTGCTGGCACGTGCATGCAGTTATCTAAAAGCGCCAAAAAAAAAACGCCAAATCTGATTTAAACGCCAAATATGTAGCTGCGGTCGAGTTAATACGTAAGTAAATAGTTTTTTTTTTCCTTTCGATTTAATAAATATTTACAATTATCAGCATTTCATTCATTTTTAATATTTCCTCTGTTACATGTATCTCTTTGAAATATCATTAACATAAATGCAAGGAATGTTTGAAGAAAGGTTTTGGCATGAGTAAATCTTAAAACATAGACGCAGAACTGTGTCCATCGTAAGGAATGATCAAAAATATAATAATGGATTAGCCTAATCAGTTTGAGGTTGCTCGAAAGTTACTGAAGTCCATTCGCGGAAAAGCTAGACTGAATGTAAACAAACATGTTGCCAGAAGGTTTGCCGCTAAATGTTACTTTTGGAGATTTCCTCCGGGAGGGAAGAAAAGTTAACCAATAGGATTTGCATTTGCCGTCTGTTTGGCACCAATTTATTCTTGTCCAAGCCAAACACGTGAATGACGAAGTCAAATGGCGCAACTCATTGCTTACATCAAGTCTAGCTTTTCCTCGAATGAACTAAACGTCAAAATAGCGTGCTATCCATCAAGCTAAGTACATCGATGGTAGACATGGTTCTTGAGTGTTATTGCATGTTATCCATCATATCGTATTGCATTGGAAAGTGATCGGCTGCCAAGTAGAGTGCTGTCCACCAAGCAAAGTATATCGATGGTAGACATGATTCTTGATCGTTATTGGAAGTAATTCATCGTATCGTACTCGAAAGTTATCGACTTCAAGAAAAGTGCAGTACATCAATGACAGGCATGATTATTAATCGTTATTGCATGTACCCAGGTAGCACAAATAACCTTTAAACGTTTTCTAAACGTTTTTAAGCGGTTGTTACAACGTTAATAACCATTTTACAACCCTTAAACAACGAAGTGTGCTACTTGGGTAAATTATCATATCGTATCATACTTGAAAGTTACTTACATCAAGAAATTGTGCTATCCATCAAGCAAATACATTGATAATACACATGATTCTAATTCGTTATTGTATGGAATTTTTCGAACTTTCGACGGGGACCGTTCGAAAGTCACTGACTGCTGCCGACCAATCAGACATCATCTATCTTGGTGTTCAATTCTCTGTAGGGATCATTTTGAGTGGAGATTTTCTTGCATTTAAATTGATTTGTCCCTCATGTACGCGATGCAGCTTTCAAGAATTTATTAGTTAGTTATCCTATTTACTGATGGCCACATCGTAAAGACATCAAATAAAAAAATTTAATGTAACGCCACTGAGAGAAAAATCTCACAAGGTAACTAGTTTCTTAAATTAAATACGCTCTTAGCGGGAAAAGTTTCCCTTGACGAATTTTTCTTTCATGCTTCACTTGTAACAACATTAAATGAATTAAATTTTCCCTTTTAATGGACTAAAGGGGCTTGGGGGTTGAAACTTTTAAGAAGAAAAAATCTCATTTGACAATATGAACTCTAGAACTCGACCTAAACATAAAATATTCGAGAATGGATACATATCTACCTCTAATAAGAAAATACATTAGGTACTGTTAAGTGATTAAATATTGCAGAACTATCTCCAAGATTGCGTAATCAGACAAAATTTCTGAATAAGGAAACATTGTGGGAGGTCACAGTGACCTCTCATCAGGGCTCTCCGGCGAAACAGTCAGATATCAATCAAGCAACACACGTCTGAAGCTTGGAAACCACTTTTCTTAGTACTTTTAGGCATACACTTTATCGAATAGTCGCAGCACCGATCTTGGGACGGGCGCTCTTCAAATTTTGATTTCTTGCTAAACTGCAGTTACCTCTAAATTTGCCGCATAATCGCATCAAATTTTGGATCGAGAAAATTTTTTGAGAGGTCACAGTGACCTCCCATTAGGGTGACCCCCGTAGATTGATTGAGTCAAACACAGTCAAGCAACACACATCTGAAGTAGTTTTTTCCAATGCTGTTTTGGGTACAAATACTACACTCTGTTTACGGAAAAGCGATTCACCGAAACTACACAGATAGTGCCAGAAGATTTGCCGTTATCCCATTTTTGGCAGTTTTCTCTGGAATAAATTAAAATTAACCAATAGGATTCGAATTTTCTGTAGGATCCTATTGAATAAAATTAAAATTATCCTCCGTCCTATAGGCGCAATTCTTCGTTCATATCTAGTCAATCTTTCCGGTGAACAAAATTTAGAGAAATTACGAGTACATTTTTGGTAATTAAAAATCACTTCAGTCCTACAGTGCATTTGCGGTACAACTAGACTAGATAAAAACAAAGAATTGCGCCATTTGGCTTCATCAATCACGTGTTTGGTTTGGAGAAGAATAATTTGGTGCCAAACAAACGGCGAATTAGAATCCTGTTGGTTAACATTTTTTCCCATCCAGAGGAAATTCCAATAAGTAGCATAGCGGTAAACTTTCTGGCAACTTGTTTGTTTACTTTCAGTCTAGCTATTCCGCGAATGGACTTCAGTCAATCTTTCTCGTGAACAAAATTAAGTGAAGTCACTAGCAAAATTTTTGGAATTGAAAAACAGCTTCAGTCCAACTCTCCCTAATATAGAGGCCTTAGACCTTCCTTTATTGAATAGTCGTTGGGGGTGGGGTAGAGTGGCTGACGCTTGTCCGTGTCTTCCGACTCGTGCTTCTTGAGGTGTCTATCCAGGTTGGTCTGTTGGCCGAAGCACCTGTCGCACAGGGGGCACCTGAAGGGTTTCTCCTTGTTGTGTATGTTCCGAACGTGTCTCTGCAGGTTCGAAGAGATGCTGAAGGACCTGTCGCAGTACTTGCACCTGTACGGCTGTTCCCCTGTATGCGTGCGCAGGTGGCGCGTCAGGTTTGCCGAGCGCGGGAAAATCTTGCCGCAGAACTTGCACGAGTACTTTTCCCGCCTTTTCCTCAGGTGCTCGGCGTATGTCGGCTGCACTTTGCTCTCCTGGGGAGCGTGGAAAGGAAGGAACTCTCCACCGAAGAGATTCAGCGCGACGTTCTCTTGGTACAGAGTGTCCAGCAGCAGCATCGGGTGGAGTGCCCTTTGCCAGTGTAGTGAAACGGGACTCGTCTGAGAGGAATCGGGATATTTCTTATCCAGCATGGTATGATGGGCACTGCTTCGAACGCTCAAATCGAGGGGTTCGTCGCTCTCGCGATATGTCTGCACTAGGGGGCGGAACGATCGTTTTTCCGGCTCTTCCGTTTTCCACTGCCTCGCCACTTCCGGTCTCCCGAAGCAGTGACTTTCGATGAGCCTGTTGTAGTAGCAGATCGCTTCCGGGCAAACGGCGCCAATCTTTGGCGACATTTGGCGTTGGTAATGAAACATGTCTTGTGTGACGTATGCTTGCGTCAAATCGAACAGTCGTGGCGACCTGTTGGTCCCATTGTATGCTCCGTTTAGATCTAAAGCATATGCTTCTAGTGAAGCATTCTTTGCGCAATATCTGCAAGTTTCAGCATTTGATAACTTATCGCTACTGTCTTTGACGCTGATAGAGTCAGAAGTATCCGTTGTGGCTTGGTATTCTGAATTCGAAGCGAACAGCTTTCGTATGCTATCTATGTCAACGGGCTTCGAATTGGTGGAACTATTCGTTGTTTGGTGTTCCAAATCCGACGCAAACAGCTTTCGTGCGCTGTCTTTATCAACGGGCTTTGCAGTGGTGGAACTATCCTCACTTCTTTGGTGTTCCGAATCCGAATCGAACAGCTTCCGAAACTCGAACCAGTTGCTGGTAGAATGCTTCTGATCTGCCGATGTTTGGATCCTCAAGTCTCTGATCCGTAGAACAGACACCGTGGCTGCCGGTCCTTCCGCTCTTCCGTCGACCGATTTTCCGAAATCCGGCAGAGTCCAGAAGTCGTCCGACTTTCTCGATGATGCGTGGCTACGCTTGTGTCTGCAAAGGTTGGAAAATTGCGTGTAGGCTTTCTTGCACAGGTTGCACCTGAAGGGTTTGACGCTGCTGTGGATGTGGGCGTGTTGCTTCAGGCCGCTGAGGGTGGCAAAGGCCTTCCCGCATCGCCTGCAGGGGTGGTCTCGTCTGCCCGGTCGATCGGAGTTGGCGGGCTCAGCGAAACCGCGCCAAGAGAGGCAGTCGGGAACGAGTCGTTCAGGGCCGAAGATGAATCTTGGTGGAATATCAGTTGATGGTTGCCTGGAAAAGTGGAAATAATTAAAAATTACAAAAAGAGACCAGATGTGTAAAAGTACAAATAAAAAAATTTAAAGTGAGAAAAACTCAGCAACGAAATGACTTAAAAAGAGATGACAGGTGTAAAAGTACAAATAAAAAAATTTAAAATGAGTTAAAAAATCAGCGTCAAAATGACTATAAAGAGACATCGTGTACAAAAGAACAAATAGAAACATATAAAATGAGTTTAAAACTCAGCATCAACTGCTGAGTTTTTAACTAATTACATTACTTAATACATTAGCACACAAATTAATTCCAGAGGGGAGCTATGATTAGCTTTTAGTATCAATCGTTTGAAATTTCAGACGCATTGATGTATTTTTTTTTTACTTTTTAATTTTATAGGACATTTACTTGAAAAAATAAGGTGAAGGTTCGTAATGGAACCATTGCCCTATTTTTAAAGCATATTCACACAAAAAAAAAAAAAAAGAAAGAAAGAAAAATATTTAAAAAAAAAAAAGCCGACTTCATTTGGAAATTGCTCTAAACAGTGAAAAATAATTTTATTCTTTGAACAACATCGACCCTACTTTCAAATTGAGTTTTGAAGTCGGTAACGTAAGTAAAAATATGTTTTGCTAACATTTTTTAGAAAAAATTAAGAGCGGAACATTTGTACCGTTTTACGAATGTGGTTATCAATGCAATGTATGCGAATGCTATTGAAGCACATGGATCCATTAAGATGTACATATTTCCAATTGTATTTTAGTTACGTATGATTTTATCTATTGTTTCTGCGCCGACTTCAAAATTTATATTTGAAAATAAAGTTGATGGTGTTCGAAGAATAAAATTATTTTTTACATTTTAGAGCAATTTCCAACTGAAATCGGTTCTGTTTTTTCTTCCAAAAATTTATTTCCTTCTTTTCTCTACTTTATTTCCTTTCAACTGTATTTAACTGTGAGCTGTCTGAATAGCCAGTATGTTATCTGTCTTTCTCGTTGAATGTTTTATAAATCTCTACTGGGTCATTCCATGGGAACTCAGGTTACATTTTATACACTTGGTGCCTGGTTTAACCCATTAATACCTGACATTTTTTTTCCAAAGATATTTTGTATGCTGGTTATAAACAGTGTTTAATGGACAGGTAAAATAATAAAAAAAAATATTATGTAAAAAATAATTGTTTTATTAAGGAAAGAAAAATCGTCCTTTAAAAGTTACGATAGACCCTAGAGGCTACATACTTTTTTTACTACAGATTTTTTCTGCCTATGATATAACATTTAAAAGACATTTTATAAGAAGAAATAAAATCAGCAATTCACATAAACTGGGAAGCTGGGAATCACTTTGAAAACTTAGCTTTTTTCCTTGAGATTGTGAACGATGTCATTTTTGATAAAGATCATATTAAAACTGCTACAGAACACATTTTACAATGGTTATGTGCTGCAATCTGTTAATAACGAATTGAAACAATACCAAGGTACTCATTGAACACTATTATTTGGTTGAAATGTACATTTTGGGGAAATTCAGACCCTTTTTTGAACCGTCCCTAAAAAGGGACGCTAGGCATTAATGGGTTAATACTTATTCTAATGAAAAAAAATGCTTTCGAAAGGTTATTGATTTTTTTTTATTTCAAACTACAGTATAACTTCGATTTAACGATACCCGATTTAACGATTTCCCCAATTTAACGATACATTTCATTGGTCCCGACTCATATGTCTTGAATTTAATGTTAAAACTTCCTCAATTTAACGATAGCTTTCCTCGATTTAACGATGATATCGGGCAGGGCCAAATTATCTCTCGTCAAACATACAGTTAGTAGTATATGTTTAAAATATTTTTCTAACTATTTTACTTGCAACAGCATGAAACCTCATGTTCCAATAGTAAAAAGATTCATCCTTCCCTTCAGTGACGTCCAAACTTCTAGCATTCCAAACACAATTTTTTTGCACCTTGAGAGGAGAGTGATCAGTCGAGAAAAATGAGGTCGAAAAAAGTGATATTTTCTCAACAAAAGAAAACAAAGATCGATGAAATAACTTTGGAAATAATATAAATGCGCAGTTTTCTTATAGAAGCAAAATAACGTATGTTTAAGCGTTCACTTAATTATCAGTAGTTTAATCCGTTTAACTTATAAGTATGCTTTCTCGATTTAACGATATCCTCGATTTAACGATAATTTTTTACAGTCCATAGGCAATCGTTAAATCGAGGTTATACTGTACTTTTCACTTATTTAGGAAATGCAAAATGTTTTAATACATAAAATAGTTTTTAATCAATAAATTGATTTCTTTTGGTAACTCAGGTTACCTAAAACAGACATCTGACATACTTAGCTCACTAAGAACTTGAAATTCTGCTCTTGTTAAAAGTTTTGATTGATACAAAGTATTGTACATAAATCTATAGATTCTAAGCTCCTTTAAAACTTACATTTGTATGTAAACAACTACATAGTTTTTTTCATTAATTATTCACTCAGTAACTCAGGTTACAAATCGTTGGTAACTCAGGTTACACATCATAAAAATTCTTTCAATATTACTTTTTTTTTCTAGTAATTAAAATAAGCTATTTGAAAAAAAAACGCTGTTGTCAATAGAATTCAACATATTTTTGACAAAATCAAATAAAAATTATCCAAAAAATTTTGTTTTTAAAAATGACTTGCATGTCCCACCTTCTATGGAATGACCCTACTCCATTTGTTTTAAAGAATTTTATTCAATTTTTACGGTTCATCGTTTTGCATTTGATTTTAATTATGTATGTGGATGGGTTGGGGGAATCATCAGAAACTAACTGCAGGGAAATCTCAGAAACCCGATCCCCTGAGATCCCAAACTTCAGGTATGAAGTAAAGTCATAAAATTAGACTCGAAATAATTTTTAAATTAGTTTTAAAAAAGTAAAAAATACGCTTTAAGATGCACTTATAATAACATCAACATGCAATATACTTTAGCCTTTAGTGTTAATAATAGTATTAAATACATTACTTTTATATTTGCAAAGAACGTGAATTTTATAGTTTATTCAGGCTAACGTACAAACAAATTCAACTTTTATAAAACCTCAACATGCAATATAGTTTAGCCTTTTTAGTATTAATAATAGAATTAAATACATTACTTTTACATTTGTAAAAAACGTGAATTTAATCTTTTATTCAGAGTTACATACATATTGACAAAAAAGCGAACCCACATGTGAAACTAATAAAGCGTATTAAAAAGGATAAGTGTCAGTAGTCTTGCTTTGTACTTGATTATACTGAATATACACTGCTGGCCACCGTAAATGCAACACCTTGAAGGAAGAGTGCAAACTATATGAAATTTACGACATGCATCAGCGGAGGTGAGATATGCAAATGATTAGAATTTAAGAGCAGACGCACAACACACGCGCCTGTGGCGCCACCTCGAAAGGTATTTAAGGCTTGGAGATTTGGGCGATTTTAACCCTACACTGCATGATTTTTTTTCTTTGAAACAAATGTATATGTTTTTTAGTGTATTAAGAAAACATTGGAAAACATTTTTGAAAAAATAATTTTGAGGATTGATGTTTATATTTGCTTGAACGATACCTAATACTTGCTTTTTATGCTTGAGTTGCCTTATGCATGGTCATAAGGATAAATAGTCCATGTAGCCAATTGGCAACGCTATGCAGTGTAGGGTTAATTTCGCCAATTGTGTTTTTCCGGTGGTTTTTTCAACAAAAAGAAAAAAAACCCGATTAATAATGCATCGTAGGAAACACCGATCATCTTTTGATCAAGTATTTGAGTTCGACAGAGGATGGATAGCGGTCTACCGAGATTATGGATTATCTTTCATCGAAGTTGGCACTCGTGTTGGACGAAATCAAACAATTGTAATGCAGATATGTGATCGTTGGATGCAACGCCCGACCGACATGGTGAATCACATCCAAAGCAGAGCACCACTTCACGTGATGACAGGCGCATTGTGCGCATGGTAGTGACGGATCGCTCAGTCACATCGCGAGACATAGCACAGCCCATTCCGTCTGCAACGCATGATCCAGTGTCTGTGCATACTATTCGAAGTCATTTACAGCAGACTGGTCAGTCTGCAAGACGTCCATTGCTTCGTCTACCCTTGACGCAGAACCACAGACGTCTCCACCGCCAATGATGCGATGAAAGAAGGATGCGGATGGTGGAATTTAATTAAATTGTCTTTACCGACAAGTCACGCTTCAGTCTGCAACAACACGATCGTCGGATTCGAGTCTGGAGTCATCGTGAAGAGATGGTGCTAAACAGCTGCGTTATTCACCGACACACTGGTCCTGCACCGGGTATTATGGTACCGGACGGTATTGGATATCACTCTCGCACCCCTTTGGTACACATTGCCGGTACTTTTAAACTGCCAGAGCAATATCTCCGAGGTATTGGAGGCAGTTGTCCTTCCTTACCTTTAGGGCTTACCCACAGCCATATTTCAACTGGATAATACACGACCACACGTGGTAAGCATTGTTTAAGGGTTCCTCGTCAATCGATAGATTGAGTTGCATCCATGGCCGGCTCGCTCTCCGGGTGTTTTGCCGATAGAAAACGTGTGGTTCATGGTTGCTCAACGATTGACCTAGATTACATCCCCAGCTGCTACAACGGATCAACTTCGGCAACATGTGGAAGCTGTTTATTCTGTTGTACCCCAAGAACACATCCAAAGTCTCTTTGAATCAATTCCGAGGCGTGTGGCAGCGGTGATCTGCAACAATGGCGGCTACTCTGGCTACTGATTTTGGCAGGAACGATACTTCACAGAAGTCTATAAATTTAATCATTTGATACTTGGTCAATATGTTATCTACACAATAAATTTTGTTGTGATATCTCTCGACTTTTTTGGTGTTGCGATTTGGGTGGCCAGCAGTGTACTTACAACGAAATTCCTGATAACCAACGTGGATGACATATTAAGTACTCATGCTCTATCAGAGGTGGAATTGCTTTGTTATAAACTCAAAACATACTTTTAGATCATGAATCAAAACAAGAGTTTAAAAGATCACCCGCTAAATACGAACGGGACTCAGCATTAATTTCAGGACTCAGATTTCTGAGGTCACACACCTGAAATAGCTCAATCCCGTGAGTAATAAACTGTAAAACTGCTAATTTTACAGTGCATTTATTACAGTGCATTTTACTGTTTTAAACTGGAACCTCTGATGCCAGTATTATACTGTTACTAGCTGCCAGGGCAGCTAGATTAGCTTCCTGCGGCATGTTGATGCATAACGTCCCCCTTCTCTTACGTTTACCTCATTCTGAAGTTATATTATTTGATATAATTTAATGTTCATTCGATTTTAAGACATACCACGCACGTGGCCCGGCGTTGCACGGGCACTTCGTGCCTTGAAAGTGGTGAAGAAAATTTCAAGAAACTACTCCCCGCCAAGGCGACTCGCTAACAGGCGCTTCACGCCTTTACTTTTTTCTTATATAAAAAAAATCATTCGAATTATTAGTGGAGGAGCAACTGGTCAAATTTTAATTTCCGTGCGCTTTTTGTGATACAATTATGACAGTTTTTTTGAAAGGTATTGGCACAATTAATACGAATTTGGATATTGCCACCCCCAAAAATAGTGCAGGGGGCGTAAGGGGGGCCCAAAGTTTCTTCACTAAAATAATTATATCTTCATTATTTCATGGCTTACAACCAGTTTTCAAACCTTAAAATACTTAAACCCACTTAATAATAACATTATAATGCATAAACGCTGAATTCAAATTGCTGACACGTGTTTCGGAGCTTTTAAGAGCTCCTTTTTCAGTGCATAAGATGAGAGCTTATGAATGAAAATTCATCCGGCTGAAGGTGGTTTTTTCATTGAATATATGTGCCTTGTTATCAAGCCTATAATTTGAACAACCCAGGGGGGTTCCACCTCTCCCCCCCCCCTTTAGAAACAAAATGCAAATGCACATTTGTGTACGCATTTATCCTTCAACACATAGTATACATTGAATTTGCACTTTTGCCTGGGACTGTAATCGCCCCCCCCCCCTCGGAGGGGGAGGAGGTTGAAAATTAATGCTTTTATTTATTTATTTTATTTTACTTTTTTTTTTTTTTTTTTTTTTTTGATCAGGGAGAGGGGTTCAATTGCTCCCGCTAATCTGATAACTTGTTCCTCTTAAATAGCAATTTTTTTTGTCATTTTTCGCCCACCACAATTTTTTGTAACTTAAAGCACTGCTAATGGAAGTTTTTACAACCACAAATGTTCTTTAAATAATATAAGACAGTGATACTCGTTGTGAGTGGTCTAAAATATACCTGAATTTTTAAGTTAAAAAAATGAGAGAAAGATTTTTAAAGTGTATTCACTCAAATAATAATATAATGACAACATTAACGAACTCAAATTTCTCAATTTTCAGCTGCATTTATATGCAAACAAAGTAATAAATAAAAACATCAAAGTAGAAATATAATTACAAATAACAACCCACACGCAGTCATTTGACAGTGGCATTTGAAAGAAAATGTAATAGATATATTTAAATCAACCCATGAATTATTTTTTCATATTCTTGATCGTTTCAAAAAGACATTGCTAGGAAGAATTAAAAAACAATAAGTCAAATAATAATAATGTATAATACAAGTCAAAAATCAGTTTCATAATCAGATTCATCTAAACTGCTCTCCTCATACCAGTTAAAATAGTAATTTTCATCATCTACATCCAAGCATTCACACATATCCGTGCATGGAAATCCGTTACGTCCGCATTTGCACAGCAGTGTAGAACATTTACTTTTTTTTGCACGAGCATTTTACCAGTTCTAGAATCGCGTGTGTAGCAGATTCCATTTTGGTCATCTGGGGAACAAATCTGCTGTCTTGCATTTCCCAACCATAACCAGCATCTGGCTGTGGAATATTCGGACATGCAATGACATCATTTTGCCATATCATGGCCTGATAATGTGCTCTCATGATGCCATAGCGAAGAGCTGATTGTGTTGCTGGCATCTTCTTTGATTCGGCAATTTTCATTTGAAATAACATCAACTGAACAGAGCCAACATCTGATTTAGAACAGTTTGGCAGGTAAATTTAGCAAACAAATTGTTCTAATGCACAAAAAATATCTTCAGATGGTGTAGAATTAATTCCTAAATTTGCAAAAGCTTGCAAAATATTTTTATCAGACTGCTGCAAGGCTTTCCAACAGGAGAGTTTTCCTTTTCCAGCAAACTCTACTGTAGTGTCGCATCCAGTAAATGCATGAAAGCCAAGCAAGGCTTTTGCCTTTTCTTCTCCTAAAGCATTATACAGGGTGTCCACTCCAATCGTGGACCAATAGCTAATTTCTAAACCGTTAGAGATAAGCATATAGTTTATTTAGGAAAAAATCTCCAAATTATGAAAGGAATTTTGGGTCTATTCAATGTTTTTCAAAAAATCAAATTTTGAAAGAGTTACGAAATTTAAATTTTTATACAGTCCTATCAATCCTATTTAGTAAAACATTCTTGACACTGTAACGTTTAAAACTAAAAAAAAATCACTCTTCTACCACAAAAATTGACCGAGTTATGACGTTTTGAAAAATCAAGATTTTGAAGGATTTCGCATACGGTCCCTTAAGCGATCTCTCGATGACGTCATGAAACAATGCAAAATCTTGATTTTTCAAAACGTCATAACTCGGTCAATTTTTGTGATAGAAGAGTGATTTTTTTTTAGTTTTAAACGTTACAGTGTCAAGAATGTTTTACTAAATATCATTGATAGGACTGGAGGGCTGTATAAAAATTTAAATTTCGTAACTCTTTCAAAATTTGATTTTTTGAAAAACATTGAATAGACCCAAAATTCCTTTCATAATTTTGAGATTTTTTCCTAAATAAACTACATGCTTATCTCTAACGGTTTAGAAATTAGCTATTGGTCCACGATGGAGTGGACACCCTGTATATTGGTTAGAGAGCAATCTGTCTTTTTCTTTTACCGCTCCCTACTATGCATGATGTTCTGGAGCATAGCATGGGGTTTCGCCGAAGAACCGAGACAATAACATCTGTATCTGGAGAGTAAATATGAATAGTAGAGGCACCTCGTAAAGTTGCATCAGCAGCGTGTAGTATTAATTTTGTGTCAGCTTCCTCGTGTGTGCTTCTGCTTCGTAGGTGTTGAACTGAGATATGAATTGCTCCCGCTTCATCTCGCCATGCCTCAATAATAGGTAAATTTAGGAATTAATTCTATACCATCTGAAGATATTTTTGGCGCATTAGAAGAGTTTGTTTGCAAAATTTACCTGCCAAACTGTTCTTAATCAGATGTTGGCTCTGCTCAGTTCATGTTATTTCAAAATTGCCGAATCAAAGAAGATGCCACCAACACAATCAGCTCTTCGCTATGCCATCATGAGAGCACATTATCAGGCCATGATATGGCAAAATGACGACATTGCATGTCAGAATATTCCACAGCCAGATGCTGGTTATGGTTGGAAAATGTAAGACAGCAGATTTGTTCCCCAGATTACCAGAATGGAACCTGCTCCATAGACGATTCTAGAACTGGTAAAATGCTCATGCAAAAAAAATGTTCTACACTGCTGTGTAAATGCAGACGTAATGAATTTCCATGAATGTGTGAATGTTTGGATGTGTGAACATGTGTGAATGTTTGGATGAAAATCACTGTGATGAAAATCTAGATGATGAAAATCACTGTTTTAACTGGTATGAGGAGAGCAGTTCAGATGAATCTGATTATGAAACTGACTTTTAACTTGTATTATACATTATTATTATTTAACTTATTGTTTTAAAATTCTTCCTAGCAATGTCTTTTTGAAACGATCAAGAATATAAAAAATTAATTCATGGGTTGATAAAATATATCTATTACATTTTCTTTCAAATGCTACTGTCAAATGACTGCGTGTGTTGTTATTTGTAATTATAGTTCTACTTTCATGTTTTTATTTACTATTTTGTTTTCATATAAATGCAGCTGAAAATTGAGAAATTTGGGTTCATTAATGTTGTCATTTTATTATTTGAGTGAATACACTTTAAAAAATTTTCTCTCATTTTTTTAACTTAAAAATTCAGGTATATTTCAGACTACTCACAATGAGTATCACTGGCTTATATTATTTAAAGCACATTTGTGGCTGCAAAAACTTCCTTCAGCAGTGCTTTAAGTTACAAAAAATTGTGGTGGGCGAAAAATGACGAAAAAAATTGCTATTTAAGAGGAACAAGTTATCAGATTAGCGGGGGCAATTGAACCCCTCTCCCTGATCAAAAAAATAAATAAAAAAATTAAGTAAAATAAAATAAATAAATAAAAACATCAATTTATCAACCCCCCCCCCCCCGAGGAGGGTGCGATTATAGTTTCGGGCAAAAGTGCAAATTTAATGTATACTATGTGTTGAAGGATAAATGCGTACACGAATGTGCATTTGCATTCTAAAAGAGGGGGGAGGGAGGCGGCAACCCCCCCCCCCCTTTTTTTTGTCCAAATGATGGGCTTGATAACAAGGCACTTCTATTCAATGAAAAAAAACACCTTCAACCGGATGGATTTTCATTCATAAGCTCTCATCTTTTGCACTGAAAAAGGAACTCTTAATAGCTCCGAAACACGTGTCAGCGATTTGAATTCAGCTTTTTATGCATTATAATGTTATTATAAGTGGATTTAAGCATTTTACGCTTTGAAAACTGGTTGTAAGCCATGAAATAATGAAGATATAATTGTTTTAGTGAATAAACTTTGCCCCCCCCCCTTATGACCCCCTGCACTATTTTTGGGGGTGGCAACATCCGGATTCATATTCCTGGTGCCAATACCTTTCAGAATAACCAACTGTCATAATTGTATCACAAAAAGCGCACGGAAAGCCAGTTGCTCCCAGACTATATTGAGATGCTTCGCGCTTTCAAGATGGTGAGGAAAGTTTCAGTAAGTTCAGCTCGCTTAAAAGAAAAAAATCAGACATAGATACTCAGTTTTTAATGAAGTAGATAGCTTTTCAACAAATGAATGTTTCAAAATATTACAAGTAGCTAGCGATAAAAATATTACGTAAGTGGCCCGCTTATGAGTTTCGTGTTTGATTTAGTTAAGCCTTCATTCAGAATTCACATTATCATTGTTATTACTGTTTCATAGCAACGACGTTTTGTAAAAATGGATTTCATATTTAATCATTTATTAGGCTTAATCGCTTTAAATTTGACTACTTATTAATTGATATCTTCGTTAATTAAAATCGAATAATTATATAGATTGAAACTAATGAAGCATGAAAAATTACCTATCTATCGGTACCTGGTTCGACTTTCAGTTCAGTGGCGTTTAGGAGAAAGAAGCGTGACATAGATAGAAAGAAAGATAGAAAGAAAGATAGTTAGAAAGATACTCAGTTTTTAATATAAGTAGATTTTTACAGTACGATACAGCTAATTTTATAGTAACAAACTGTAAAATTGCTAATATACAGTTTATTACTGTGCATTTTACAGCATTAAACAGGAACCTCTGCTGTAAGTACTGTTATAATGTAAAAACAACAGTTTTTTTTTTTTTTGCAGTGGGACTGAAATACAAGTAAAAGCGCTGAAACGCAGAAAATTGACTAAAAAAGTTCTATTATGGCCCGAAACAGCGTCGAAAAAACAATGTTGAGAGGGCGGGTAAAAATTTTCCCGTACATCTTTTTTTGAGGAGTTCTGAACTGTTTTAGCATGGTTTTAAACACAAAGCAAGCAGAAAGCTGCACATTTTTGTTTTAAACAGTATGTTCCAAATTTTAAAATTAATAAAAAAAATCGGGTACGGACCCCACACTACTTCCTTTTGCGTGTAAATTTCCTAGTAGATGCCTGAAGTGTTAAAATAGTACTTGGAGTGAGCAAGATAACAATTCAAACATTTACGTCCCTAGTTTGCCACGAAACAATGCAAAAAATATTTTACAATGGTTAATTTTCTAAATATTGCTGATTTTAATATCATTCAGTGAATTTTTCGCATAATATCGCTAGTAGCGCCAAATTGAAAACAAATTCAAAAAATCAATTTTTTTCGCCTAATTGGCGGTATGTTGCATACAGTTTTTGAGTTATGCGACGTACATACGCACATACACTGCGATGCAAAAGTTTAGACAAAATGCAAATATGTGAATAAAAAGAAAACTATTCAACGAAATGCTTTCAAATTTGTACTGCAGGTACACAATATGGTCCCAAATACGTGTCTGGAGTTCATATAACTATAACTGGAATCAAATTTTGGATATTACAAAAGACATTTTTTTACATTGTTGCAAAAGTTTAGACAATAGTCAGATTTTATGCAAATATCCCTTGAAATGTGATTGGTGGAGGAAATGCGGGACTGTATTATTCATTTATGAAGTGCAGAGATTACTGAATAAATTATCAAAATCTCAAAAGCTCTTTAGTTCTCGTGTAAAGAAGATGAGAAAGTTTGGAAGCCGAAATTTGAAAATGAACCTATTTTATTAATTTTTTGTCTTTTAAATCGGCTCTAGTATGGTAGCACATTGTTTTTTACTTTGTGGAGAGCAAATTCAGACATGCGTATCGATCAAAAAGTCCAAGGAAAATTAGATTTCTTAAGGATGAAGGAATTGAAAAAACGGTTCAGACTGAAGATTCGCCCCTTAATCCTACAAAACTTCAACTTGGGTCAAAAACAGCACGTGACAGCATAAGTAGATGAACAACTGAATCGGAATGCATAAAAAAAACAAAGAATTGTGCCTGAGCCTTTTCGGACAGAATGTTCTAAATAAGCCAGATTTAAATGGTAAAATTCAGTATATGTATCATCATGACTAAAAAATGAGTGGCACTTTCTTTGATAAAAATTATTAAAATTGGGATAGCCTAGATGGATTATAATTCTTTTCGTGGGACTTGAGAAATATTCAATGATCATATGCTGTGCTGCGTTTACCAATAAAATCTGGCTTATTTGGGACACTTTGTCCGAAAAGGCTCAAGCTCAATTCTTTGTTTTTTTTATGCATTCTAATTCAGTTGTTCATCTACTTATGCTGTCACGTGCTGTTGAAGTTTTGTAGGATTAAGGGGCAAATCGTCAGTTTTTTTAATTCCTTCATCTTTAAGAAATATATTTTTTCTTGGTCTTTTGATCGAAACGCATGTCTGAATTTGCTCTCCACAAAGTAAAAAACAACGTACTACCATACTAGAGCCGATTTAAAAGACAAAAAATTAATAAAGTATAGGTTCATTTTCAAGTTTCGGCTTCCAAACTTTCTCATCTTCTTTACACGAGAACTACAGAGCTTTTGAGATTTTGATTATTTATTCAGCAATCTCTGCACTTTATAAATGAATAATAAAGTCCCGCATTTCCTCCATCGATCACATTTCAAGGGGTATTTGCATAAAATCTGACTATTGTCTAAACTTTTGCAACAATGTAAAAAAATGTATTTTGTTATATCCAAAATTTGATTCCAGTTATAGTTTTAAGAACTCCAGACACGTATTTGGGACCATATTGTGTACCTGCAGTACAAATTTGAAAGCATTTCGTTGAATAGTTTTCTTTTTATTCACATATTTTCATTTTGTCTAAACTTTTGCATCGCAGTGTACATACGTACATACAGACTTCACGAGAAAACTCTTCGTAACTAACTCGGGGGTGCTTGAAAAGGATTTTTCAGCTGGTTATATGTTGGTAGGTAAATATGCATGTGCTGACAGGTCGAAAAAATGACTCAACACTCATTTGGGGGTGAGCAAAATCAAAATTTAGACCCAAATTTGGGGGAATTTTTTTTTCGCGATCCCAAATTTTCTTTACTACGTAAAAAAAGTAAATGAGTAGTTAATTTATAACACACAAAGGACCTAAAAAAATAATCATATTTGACATACTACACAACTATATGTGATAAATATGGGGAAAGTTATGGGGAGTTTTAACGTGAAAAAAGAATTTATTAAAAACATTACAAGAACAGAAAATTGCCAAAACTTCTTTTTTTCAGAAAAACACCAAAAAGCAGCATTTGGTCGAAACTTAAATCCAACTGCGACATATCAAGAAATTGTGCGAAAAATTTGAAATATTTTACGTGCACTTTGTTAAACCAGTGGCACCATTTTCACACCACACATTATCGAGATTTGAAAGAAATAGTTTTTCGGCCCACCCTGCAACACAATACGGTACATAAAAAAATACTTTTTTTTTTTTAACATCAAATTTATAATAGTAACAAAAAGTTGCCTTTATGTTATTGTTAGTATGTGTGCAAAATTTTGTAGATCTTCAGTTGCCTCCAGGATTACACAAAACCGGTTAACTTTTTATCTTTTTTTCATGCTTAGAAATAGGAATCCTCAGTTCCAACAGTGCCAAAATGTGCCATGTTGTATCCTTAGAACGTGAGGTAATTAATATTTTCAGTTACCCCTGGGGTCGTTCAATATAAAAAATTGGTTCATTTTATCGTATTTTCAATTTTTTTTTTTAATATGAAAAATTTGAAACCTTAGTTCCAATAGTGCTAAAATTTTGCACACGCACACCTCGTACATTTTGTTGAAATAAGACGAGCAATAAACAAAACGATGAGTCACCGGTTTTGTTTGTTGAACGCGAACTTATGGAAAAAGTTTTGGAGCAGTTTGGTTGAATGTAATGTAATTTTGCTCGAGGTGAGCCTTAAAAAATGGCTAAATTAGAATCCCTTCCATCTCGTGATACATTTAACGGAGAGAAATGGAATAAAGATCTTATTTTTTAGAAAACAACAAAAAAAAAAAAAAAAAAACTCTTTCGAACGATATGTAACATTGGGGGGTTGTAGGATTTTTTGACCCCTAATTTGATGAAGTATGTGAAATTTATGCTTAAAAAATTAATTTAAAGAAAACTAATTCGAAATTAAGAAAAGGTGCTCCGAGGCGCAAATTTACGGGGCTCGAACTAAATTTGTGCCAAGTTTCAAATCTGTAGGTGCTATGGGGCCGCCTGGACGCAAATCAGCCACAAACATCCTTTCACAATATCTTTGAACTTACTTCTTTGGAAATATATATAGAGATAAATTTCTCGTCTGCTGTGTTTTACTTTTAATATTTATCTATTTATTAACGTCTGCAGTGTTGGTATTGTTAAATGTATTTATCGTTGCGTTATTTATCTTTTTCACGAAGGATAATTTCCTCTTTTTTTAAAAACCTTAGACGTCATGTAGTTCCTCTTCTACGATTGGACTAGAAGTCTGCATCAAGGCATCCCGCTGCGTCCCCCTCCCGGAACGTCCGCCGGGAGGAACTACACACCTACACGCACACACACACGCGCAGACACACACACACACCTATTGCAGTTCGTCATTGTGAAAAACACAATTTGAATTCATGATGTCAAAGTTCAAATCATTACATTTTTTTGCTTTTTTAATGTTTCTTGAGGCAATACTACGGAAAAAAATATTAGACTTTTTTTTTCAAATGAACTTGAACTTACCTTGAATTTTAAATAATCCAAATGATGAGAAATTTCATCTTTTAACTGAAATATTTACTCCATTCGAATTTTTTCACCTGTTTCACTAAACACTCCCACAAACGAATCTTCCTTCGAAAAATCCTAGCACATGTTTCCGAAAACGAAACTTTTTTTTATGAGCGACCGCGAACTTCTCCACCGAAACCGAAAGTAGCCATTGTTTACCTTCCTACTTCCGGCGCTCCCCGGATTCGAAGGAATCGTTTTCTCACTCTCCCTTTTTCGCGCCGTTTGCGTCGCCAATCGGATCTATGACCCGTTTTCCCTGCGACCTGGTAGAATCCAATTTAGATGGCAGGTTATATATCCGCCATTTTGGTTCTGAGACAACTTAGGATTCACGAATACAATTGAAGGGGCAAGTGGATAAAGGTGATATGTGACAGTTTTGGAAGCACTTAATTTTTGTCATGGATGAAGGTGATAAGGAAAAAAAAAATTTTTTTGGCAGCTTTTTCTAGAAATTTTTTAAAAATGTCACATATCACCTTCATTCACTTGCCGCTTCAATTGTGTTTGAGTTGTCACAGTTGAACACACACTAATTTGAATTTGTGTAAATCAGCGTAATTCAAAATCACCTTTTTCCACCTGCCCCATCAATTACAAATACATATGTGACGACCAACAACAGGCTCTGGGCTCAGCTAGGTAGGTCCTGGTCAAATTATAGTTCCCAAAAAAGTTCAATGGCCTTTTTAAAGCTATCTACTCCCTTGCTCATTACAATCTCTTCCGGTAAGCTCTTCCAAGAACCCAGTACTCTATTAAAATAATAATTCTTCCTGATTTCCAGGTTTGCCTGAAATTTAAACAGCTTAAAACAATCAGCCCTTGTCTTGCTTTCCATGGAAAAATCTAACCGCGTAACATCTTTATTTCGATAACTTTAAACAGCTGAACCATGTCCCTCTGATTCTTCTTTGCTCAGGACTATACATATTTAGCACAATACGCAGCGAATCATACTCTAAGGCAAGGAATTCAAGTGAAACACGGACGATCGCAACTCACCAATGCAATTGCAAATTCCCAAATTTGGAAACATTACAATCGCTACGAGATGCGATTCTAATGTAATTCGACATCCAGTAGCGATTGCAATTTGCGATCTCCTCGAAGCGATTGCAATGGAATTCGGCACTTGAATTCGGCTCTTAATTAGACAATCCATTCACTAACCTTGTAGCTCTTTGAACCCTTTCCAATAAATTCATATCTTTCTCAAGATATTGTGACCAAAACGGAACAGCATACTCTAAATGAGGTCTTACTAAACTTATGTACAAAAAAGGCAGGAGACCCTTCTAAGACAAATAGGATCAATAAACCCAATCATCCTATTGGCTTTCTTACTAGCTATGCTCCAAGGGAGCCTCAAAATCAGTTCGCCTTAAACGGTTTATTTTATAAATTACGGTTATAAATTACGATTTAGACAAACTGATTTTAGAGGTCCTTTGGAACTCGTTTTAGCGAGGTTTGATTGTACGCTACAAACAGTGTCGTAGCTAGGGGTTAGCAGGACTGGCCAAGAGAGCAGCAGACCGGGGGGGGGGGGGACGGCATTTTCACCGACAAAAAAAAGTTCTTTTAATTATATTACTAGAAAAATATTAAGGAACCAAAAATTATAAGAATGAAAGCAAGAAATTAAAATGAAATATCAAATAAGAAGAAACATAAAAAAAAATCTGGTATGGACCCCACACTACTTCCTTTTACGTGCAAATTTCTTAGTAGTTCCCTTAAGTGTTAAAATAGTGCTTGGAGTGAGCAAGCTAACAATTCAAATATTTGCACCCCTTATCTGCTACGAAACAACGCAAAAAATGTTTGACAATGGTTAATTTTCTAATTTTTTTTTTTTGACGATTTTAACATCATTCAGTGAATTCTTCGCAAAATATCGCTAACAGCGCCAAGTTGAACCCAAATTCAAAAAATATTTTTTTTCGCCAAATTTGTCGCCAACTTTTCGATATGTCGCCAAGTTGGCCTCAAACACTCAAAAACTTGGCGATCAAAAGCTTGGCGACATATCGCCAAGTGGTCGTGCCAATTCAGATCACTTGAGTCTGCAATGAAATTAACACTGATTTACCCCAAAAAAAGGGTAAAACACCCTCTTTGGAACATTCGAATGCAACCACAAGGAGGGGTGCACAACTAGACCATCCCCAGAGTCTACATACCAAACTAGAAGCTTCTACGGCATATAGTTTTAGAGTTATGCGACATACATACATCCGCACATACGTACATACAGACGTCACGAGAAAACTCGTCGTAATTAACTCGGGGGTGGTTGAAAATGCTTTTTTCGGCTGTTTATATGTTGGTAGGTACATATGCACGTGCTGACAAGTCGAAAAAACTATTCAACATTCATTCGGGGGTGAGCAAAATCAAAATTTAGACCCAAGTTTGAGTGAAATTTTTTTCGCTATCACAATACTTCCTTTACTACGTAAAAGGAAGTAAAAAGAATATCAAAGTTGCATTATTGTCCTTAGATTTGCTGAATAATCAAGATTCTTTGGCTGGGGGAATGTTTTCGGAGGCCACAGTGACCTCCCGTGACTTCCCATTAATTCGACCAAGAGGAGGGCGCAATTTCTTAAGTGGCGACGAGTAGTTTGTTTAAACTTTCCTTACTACCTTAAAGGGAAACAGCTTTGGCGGAGAGTAGTTTGTTTAAACTTTCACCACTACTTTAAAGCCGTGTAACGCCGGCCCCCGCAGTTAATAAAAATTTAAAAATTGAAAATAACCAAACGCGTCACGTGGGAAAAAATTATATTCAGTGTTTTGGCTCTCTTGAAAGGTGCCAATTTTCACATTCGTAATTTTAGCATGGTGCCAACTAGGGATGCACCGATAAGCAAATTGGCCGATTACCGATTAATCGGCTGTTAATAATCGGTCGATTAATCGGCTGAGCCGATTAGTGATAAGGATAATTGTTTTTCTACTACCAATTTTACCATCCCTATTTTTTTATCTCTTATACAATTCCAAGTTTAGAAATAGTAAGTAATTTATTTCTGGGAGAAGATTTTTTTTCCATTTTCCTAGTTTTCACAAAATAATTTCAATATTTTATCAACTTTCTTCGAACCAATTTTCATATTTGTGTCAATAATATTATTAACACATTGTTAGTTATGTTAATTGGAAATAAAAATTTATAAAAAAAAAAAGGAGAGAGGGAGTGTGTGGTGAACACTCCAATTTAGGGGTGCTTTTAATTCATATATTTTAGTAATTAGTAGCAATTCAATTCAATACTTTTATTCTTTGAAAATTAGAGGTTATCTGAAATCACTGTGCTAAGGAGAAAACGATCGCCACATGAAAAATGTTGCGTCATTGTGTATGTATATTTATTCAAAGTAGGAGAATTAATTAAAAAAAAACTTTATATCAACTGTGAGGATTATTATTACTGTTAATAAAATTTTTCATCATAGTTTCCTAGTGAAAGTATACTTTAAAGAATAATATCTGAAAAATATTTTTCAGCCGATTAATCGGCCCGATTTTGCCGATTATTTATAATCGGCAAAGTGGCCGATTATGGCCGATTAATCGGTACTGCCGATTAATCGGTGCATCCCTAGTGCCAACGATATATGGGCGATTCTCTGTAAACTCGTCATTTTCCATACAGAATATGTCCGGACATGTTTCTTTGAAATGTTCGTAGAAAGAAGAAAACAATTGCTAAAGAAATGAATGTATAACTTAAGCTCAAATGAGGACCAATTGAAGTTTCTGTTTTTCCGGTAAATCATGACAGGGGACTGTTTATTTTAACTTAGTTACGTAATACTGTCTGCCCCGCTTCATCCGGTAACGGATAAACGAATACCCCGCTTATACGGATAAAACATACCGGAACCAAATATTTCCCGTACCATAGATGCAATGATAAAGATCCTCGCTTTTACATATCGCACCCTTGCTAGAAAAGTGCCACAACTCAAAAACTACGTTTTCCAGGAATTGCAAAAAACTGCTCTAGGCAAATTTAGGTGGGGGGCGGGCTGACTAGGCAAATTTTAGTATTTTTGAATTTGTCAATATGAAGACCGATACATCTCAAATTAAGATCGTTAGTTACGCACGTTACTCTACGACGGCTGGACGACAACCTAAGATGTCGGCATTTCAGTGGAAGGGGTCCTTTGCATCTCGATAACAACAAAACGCCATAACTGCCCTCTGGCGGCTGATTTTTCAATGCAACTTCTCGCTGTTTTGAATATTTGTAGAGACGTGTAAAATACGTCAAATGACGGTCATAACTCAAAAATTACAATTTTTGAGTTGTGGTATTTGTAGCAAGGGTGCGATATATTCCGCATAATTGAATATCTTTTGAATTTTATATGAACAGTCAAATTTGATAACATTGGTAAGTTCTATTGATTTCTGTTTAAATTCATATTTCCTTGACTCTTGTAAAAATATGCTTAATATTGAGATGACCTCTTTCAAATTTAAAGAATTTTGAAGTTTTTGTTAGCTTCAAGTTTCCAAAATCTGAAGAAAAACACTTTATTGTTTTGTTAGAAATGACATTCGCTATAACGACTTTAAAAATAAATGCTGCAGAAATAGCACTGAGCTTACATAATTTTTCAACAACTTTTTTTTTCAAATGAAACTGAAAATAAATAAAAAAGAAAAAGCCAATGTATAATGAGTATTATTTTTTCTAAAAGAACACAATAAAATTGTTTTTAGAAATAATTTTGGAAAATTTCGAAGGGGGATTTGAATTCTAACAAGAAGTTCTGTCAAGAACTAAACCAGCCTACTTTCCCGTACATGGTCATCGGCATTCTAGCATCTGATCATTGTTCTCTTAATTATCTGAGACTAAAAATTATGTCAAACATACCTTTTTAGCGCTTAAAGCTGATTTCTAAAAGCAAAATATACCCCTCTCATCAGATGAAATAGACACATAAAAAGTAAATAAATGAATAAATAAAGTTTTGTCGCACCTTTTAAAGAATATAACTGTTACAGTTCTTCCGTAGAAAAATTCCTCAATTGTTTTCAAAAAAAAAAAAAAAATTAAAAGTACAAAGTACATCAAAACACATTTTATCAAAGAAAGGAAAAAAAAAAGAAAAAAAAAACTCTTCCGTTGATAAAATGTCTCGAATTTCACTTTTAATCCGTTGCCAGTTGTTAAATACAAACAAAGAATAAAACACCCTTGTGAATGAAACATTTTTATTTAAAAAAATCGTCTGCCAAAAATAATAATAATAATAAATAAATAAAATAAAACAAATGAATAAATAAACAAAAAATCGTCTGCACAGTCAGTCATTTTTTTCTGAGCCTGCATTTCCGCCATGTTTGCGGAGTCGGAGTCGGAATCAGAGTCCTCACAGAAGATTACTCAGAAAAGTACTTTGCAAACATTATTTATCAAAACCATTTTCTTACAAAGTTAATTTGAAGGAAATCCGACTTTAAGTTCAGGATCAACATTCAACTTAAATTCCCCGTAGGTGCTAATGTTAAATTTTTTTTCTGAAAGCATCGTGGGACAGGTTGTTTGAACGGTTCAAAGTTGAACTAAAAATTGTTCAAATCGAAAAATCAAATATGGGAATGAGCTGTACTCTCCGAGATCTTTCCAACAAAAAAAAAAATTTATTCCATTCGGATGGTTCACTCAGAAGTTATTAGGTGGGGAAAGGTTGCTTGAACGGTTCAATGTTGAACGAAAAAATGTTCAAATTGAAAATTTAAATACGGTAATGAAGCATCCTTGCTGAGATCCTTCGAACAAAAAAAAAAGTTTATTTAAATCGGACTGTTCACTCAAAAGTTATTAGGGGTGACAGCTTGCTTGAGCGGTTCAATGTTGAACAAAAAATTGTTTAAATCGGAAATGTAAATACGGGAATGAAGTATCCTTGATAAGACCTTTCGAACAAAAAAAAGTTTGTTCAAATCGGACTGTTCACTCAAAAGTTAGCATCGCGGGACAGGTTGTTTGAACGGTTCAAAGTTGAACCAAAAATTGTTCAAATCGAAAAATCAAATATGGGAATGAGCTGCACTCGCTGAGATCTTTCGAACAAAAAAAATTTTATTCCATTCGGACGGTTCACTCAAAAGTTATTAGGTGGAGAAAGGTTGCTTAAACGGTTCAATGTTGAACCAAAAGTGTTCAAATTGAAAATTTAAATACGGTAATAAAGTATCCTTGCCGAGATGCTTCAAACAAAAAAAAGTTTGTTTAAATTGGACTGTTCATTCAAAAGTTATTAGGGGTGACAGCTTGATTGAGCGGTTCAATGTTGAACGAAAAATTGTTCAAATCGGAAACGTAAATACGGGAATGAAGTACCCTTGAAAAGTTCTTTCCAACAAAAAAAAGTTTGTTCAAATCGGACTGTTCATTAAAAAGTTAGTATCGCGGGACCGGTTTTTTGAACGGCTCAAAATTGAACCAAAAATTGTTCAAATCAAAAAATTAAATATGGGAGTGAGCTGTACTTGCCGAGATCTTTCCAACAAAAAAAAATTTGTCCAAATCGGAATGTTCGTTCAAAAGTTATTAGGGGGGACAGACAGACCGACCGACCGACCGACAGACAGACACACAAATTCCCCATCTCAATACCCTACTTTCAAATTTTTAATTTTTCGATATTCATTTTACCTTTTTATTTTTTTAACTTGGCGATATTTTTTGGACTTGGCGATATTTTTTTCTACTTGGCGATATTTTTTGGACTTGGCGATATTTTTTTTCACTTGGCGATATTTTTTGGACTTGGCGATATTTTTTAGATGCATTAAGCTACTTTTAATACTTTTTTCGTCTTTCTTTTGTTTTTAACGGGAAAGTAGGCTAAAAACCGACCCCTTGAATATGGCGGTCCCCACCTGAGCCATCGCATCGCGCTTCCCGCTTTGACACCAAAGCAGTGGTGGAAAAACTACATTTTTTTTGTAGCGAACTACAACTACTTTTTAATATATGTAGTTAACTACAACTACTTTTTTTGAAATGTAGCGACTACAAACTACTTTTGAATTGCAGTCGCTACTTTGCTAGTTTTTAAAAAATAAATAAATAAGAAGGATACACCGTTTGAGGATTAACCGAAAAAATTCGAAAAATGGTTCACATTAATAAATTAACTCATTTGAATATGGGATAGAACTAGGAACTGTCTTTGAATTTATTTGTTACTTTTCCTTTCTGCTCCCCCTTTTTAGCCTACTTTCCCGTTAAAAATAAAAGAGACGAAAAAAGCATTAAAATTGGCTTAATGCATCTAAAAAATGTCGCCAAGTCCAAAAAATATCGCCAAGTCCAAAAAATATCGCCAAGCCCAAAAAATATCGCCAAGTAAAAAAAAAGTCAAAAAGAAACAAAAAAATGAAATAAATATCGAAAAATTAAAAATTTGAAAGTAGGGTATTGAGATGGGGAATTTGTGTGTCTGTCTGTCGGTCGGTCGGTCGGTCTGTCTGTCCCCCCCTAATAACTTTTGAATGAACATTCCGATTTGGACAAACTTTTTTTTGTTGGAAAGATCTCGGCGAGTACAGCTCATTCCCATATTTGATTTTTTGATTTGAACAATTTTTGGTTCAACTTTGAGCCGTTCAAATAACCGGTCCCGCGATACTAACTTTTTAATGAACAGTCCGATTTGAACAAACTTTTTTTTGTTGGAAAGAACTTTTCAAGGATACTTCATTCCCGTATTTACATTTCCGATTTGAACAATTTTTCGTTCAACATTGAACCGCTCAAGCAAGCTGTCACCCCTAATAACTTTTGAGTAAACAGTCCGAAAAAAAAATGACTAACTGTGCAGACGATTTTTTGTTTATTTATTCATTTGTTTTATTGAATTTATTATTATTATTATTATTTTTGGCAGACGATTTTTTTTGTAACAAAAATGTTTCATTCACGAGGGCATTTTATTCTTTATTTATATTTAACAACTGGCAACGGATTAAAAGTGAAATTCGAGACATTTTATCAACGGACGAGTTTTTTTTTTCTTTTTTTTCTTTATTTTTTTTCTTTCTTTGATAAAATGTGTTTTGATGTACTTTGTACTTTTAATTTTTTTTTTTTTGAAAACAATTGAGGAATTTTTCTACGGAAGAACTGTAACAGTTACATTCTTTAAAAGGTGCGACAAAGCTTTATTTATTCATTTATTTACTTTTTATGTGTCTATTTCATCTGATGAGAGGGGTATATTTTGCTTTTAGAAATCAGCTTCAAGTGCTAAAAAGGTATGTTTGACATAATTTTTAGTCTTAGATAATCAAGAGAATAATGATCAGATGCTAGAATGCCGATGTCGATGTACGGGAAAGTAGGCTCGTTTAGTTCTGGACAGAACTTCTTGTTTTTTTTTTTTTTTTTTGCTAAAAATTGTACTTTTTATATAGATTTTTTTACAATTTTTACGAATATTCGCCTCAAGAAGGGATTCAAAAGTTGGAAGATTGAAAGAATTCAACCTTCAAATTCTTTTTTAACCCTTCACTGCACGGTGTGCCAGATCTCCCACAAACCAAATAAACCCTCATATATTCCTA
Source organism: Uloborus plumipes (assembly GCA_038373865.1). NCBI lineage: Eukaryota > Metazoa > Arthropoda > Arachnida > Araneae > Uloboridae > Uloborus > Uloborus plumipes. The sequence goes on along the minus strand of JAXGGA010008561.1, from coordinate 7,581 downwards.
TGGTTTTTAAATGCAGTTAAACTGAGCTTTGTGCCCCTTCTGGAACATTGCTATAACAGTTTTGTGATTTTTATGTACTAGTTAGGTGCACTAGTCTAGGTATTACAGTTCTTGCTTTTGAAAGAAAGAGTGTCTGCATTTCCGTTAGAAGTGTGCTTAGTCATTATTTCCTTTGTTCTAAAAATGTTTAAATACACTTAGTGGAAAATTTGTTTATAGGGCAATTCCACGAAACTGGAGACATCACACACGAAAAAAAATTTCAATGTACCAATAGTTTTTTGATTTCATATGATGTAAAAAAGAATGAATTTTTATAAAATAACGCTAAAAAGGCTATAAACTCATTTCTTGTAAGTTTTACAGTAAGTTTTGACAACACCATTTTGTGCACATGTTTTCTTGTATTAGAGCTATTGAAAGTTCATCTGTTTTTTTACTTATGAAATTAACTGGTATGTCCACAGTTTTATTTTTTATTGAAATTTAGTTTATGAATGAAGAGATTAAGCCAAAAAAGAAGCTTCAAACTGTTATAATTATTTTGTAAACATTTTTTATAAATTAGTCCTCACATTCATGTAACGTCAGTCACAAAATAGTATAAAAGTTTGTTTTACTTAAACAAAACTAAACCGAAGATTACACCAAGTCATATTCTCTTCATTTATGATGATATCTTTAATATTCTTCACTTAAATATTTAAAAGTAGTTGAATTAATATATTTAAAACTTGCTTAAAATGTGTAACATCAGTCACAGTAACATCAGTCACATTTCTCTTTTCGCTAAGATGCTTTAAATAAACTATACAAATGGCACTAACTGCAGCAAAAAGGCAACATATTAGGTAAGAGATATTTAAAATGACGGAAAATATGAAGATTAGTAAATCAAAAGCAGTGTATGATAAAATGAGCAGAGAAAAAAGATAAAAAATAATTTTTTTAAAAATGATCATCTAGCTACGTTCAAAATAAGTTTAGAATCAAGTTTTAAAAAAGATAAATTAAGAAAAAAAAATACACGAAAATGTAGAACACAAAAGAGCCCGGTTTTAAATAGCACATGTCCTATTTTTCTTTTTAAATAGAAATTGGGCAAACAAGTACTCCTAACTCTCCGTGTATGGCAGTTAAATCAAAGTGTTTTCCAATGAAAACAGAACATGGTTAAGTAATTTTGGACCCTATATGATCTTAGGAGACGTGTAACAGGCTGGAAAGATATCAAAACTGCTTGGAATAATGATAACTCTGAAGAGATAAGACGCTAAAAAAGTATCTACAATACTCTAGAAGCAGATGAATTAATTTGTGAAACAATATATAGAAATGAGAAAGCAAATTTGCGGGATTGAAACATATGTTTTTGATGTAGCAAATTACAGTACAATATTTTCCTGTGAAATTACCACAAAAGCTTCATAATAGCCTACACTACCTTTTGAAATAGCCACATTATTTTCCTAAAGATTCGGAGAACTTCAATATTAGTGAAGAAAATCCAAATCACAATCGATTGTATGTATATCTTTTTTTGTACCGTGCAAAAAGTTTTTACATACTACACTTCAAGAAATGTGAAAATATTTTAGCTATCACCACCGGGTTTGCAGCTATGTTATTAATAGTTATATTTGAGTAATATTTTTAAATAAATCAGAAGCTGGAGCAGGTAATTAGCAGCAACACTTTTTGGCAGTGATTTTCTGAATCACCAAAAGTTCAAAACAGTTTTTTGAAGTCTAATTTAGCAAAATGTGTTCTGAAATTGAAGGCTGCAGCAGGAGAGAGGGTTCTTGTGGAATATGATGGTCAATTCTATGAGGTGAAGTTAGTGCCATTCAAAAATATAAGTAGCCAGTTAATGTCAAGTTTTGAGCAGTAAAATATTTGTAAATGGCCTAACAATGTGAATGAAATTTATTATTCGAAAGAAAAAGTAATAAAAAAATTAGCCTTCCCCAGAAGTAGTTATCTCAAGAGGACAATTTATTAAAAATTAATATGTAAAACTTAATTAGTCTATGATTTTGTTGCCATTCTTTATTTCTTATAATTTAACTTCAATTTTGGGCAAAATATATGCTTTGTTAATAATTAGAGAGACATTATTTATTATTGTAGCAATATTTTGTTATCGTAACATCAGTCACGAAATCTTTGTTACATCAGTCACACCTATTACATATTTTCTGTGCTATTAGTTTTTCAGTTTTTTCCATCAAGAAAAGTATTTTCATAAAGTCTGAAATCTCTATTTTTATGGGAATTTTATATTTTTTGTTTTACGCTATTAGTTTGAAGAGGATTTCAAATGGAAAAAAAGTCAATTTTAGTGATGTCGCTTTTGTGTAACATCAGTCACGTATGTTTGATTCCCCATAATTTATGAAAAAAAATTTCCTCATACCTAATGAGTTATGAAAAGACTTTTAGTATACTCTGTAATGACATTTTAGTTCAAATTCAGGGGGAAAAAATTAATTTCAAGTCAGTGCAGAATTTTTAATTTAAAAATAGAGTCAAACTGTAACGTCAGTCACCGTGGAATGACCCTATACCACTTATGGCACAAAACTCATTGTAGATTATTTCACTTATCGGTATACAAAGCATATGCTACGTGCTTTGCGCCATATGTAGAACAAACAATTAAAACATCATTTTCGGTGCACATTTTTAAGATTAATTTTTTTCTTCATTTTTCCTCAACTCAGGGCTATTTAAAAGGTAACAAATGATTATTTTCATGAAAATATAAACAATCGTGCAGTGAAGGGTTAAACTTCTTGCCAGGGAATATTTAGGAACATGAAAATTATTTGAAGGAATATAAAAATTATGATGCGAAATAAACCAAACAGATTGAATGTAGTATTTCGTCGAAACGATGTGTCTATGATCATCATCATTTTTATGGTTCTTATTTATCATTGTGCGTCCGCTGCCTTGTTTTTTTTCCTTCGTTCTCTCTTTTTTTTTCATTAATTTATTATTATTATTTTTTCACATTTTAAAGTGGTTTCCAGAAATCGCTACAAACTACTATTTTTTTGTATCGCGCTACTCACTACTCTACTTTATTTTAAAAAGTAGTGCGCTAAACTTCAAACTACTAAAAAATACAGCTACTACAGTAGTTTCGCTACTTGTAGCACGCTACTTGTAGCACGCTACTTGTACCAAAGATGGCGGACCCGTCGACTCCCCACATGTAGTTTCCTCGGCACAGCGACTGGCACCACAGACTATTTGCTGGCACGCGCGCAAACGGAAGAGGGGGAAAGTTTCTGTCTTTTCCCCGATTAGATGTGGCGGTTCGATTAGTGAGGGATATGCGCGGGCTGGGTACGCATCGCTCCACATATCGCGCTTAAGTTCCCTCGTGACCCCTTTTCGGCGTCAAAAGTTCGAACGAGCAGATTATTATGAGCGGGTGTGGACGCGCATGCCAAAGGAACACCGATTCGAATCCGCGATGCGATTTATATTCTTCTGCCTCATCGTCGGAAGGGGAAATACGTAATCTTCATTTTGCGGGAAGAATAATATTTTAATACAGCGTTACCCGTTTTATATTGTTCTATGCATTTTTTTATTGTCCAGTGTTCTCATTAGAAAACGATTTTTCTCATTTTTCGAAGATATTAAAATTTCCGAATATTTGTTTTTTAAAAATTGTAAAAAATATTGAACCAACTGATTCTGTTTATGCGTAAATGAAAGCTGATTAGATGTACTGTAATTATACATGTCCATTAGGGTGATTCAGAAATGTATGGAAAAAAATAAACTATATATATTTGTCGGTCTTACCCTCTTATTCTGTGCCACTATAGACACTGATGATTTGTCCAAAATTTTGACGAAATATATTAATATTTAGAGGTCGCGCAAACGCCTTCAAATTTCGTGATAATGACAAAAATGTGAACGATAATGATATCTATGGAAAAAAATAGCCTATGTATTTTTGTTAAACACCGTCTTATTTAGTACCTTTATATACACTGAATTATTTGCCCAAATTTTAGTAAACTATATTTATATTTAGGAGTACTTCAAATTTCGTGATAGTGGCACAAATGCGAATGTAAAGAATAGTAATAAAGTTACTTTATTGCTTTTTTAAATCTGAAGAAAAAAAGCGTGAAATTACAAAATGATATAGTTAAAAACCAATAAAATACAGAAAAATATGAAAACTAATCAAACACGGAAAAAAATATAAAAAAAAGTCAAATACATTGAATATATAGTAACTCGCTCATTAATTCTTCCAATACTTTTAAATGTTGCTTTTTTGCAACTTTGAAACTTTTTTCTGTGTTCTTGTACCACTTGAAGAAGACACTGTCTTTGTTCTTCGTCTTTAGTGATATTCTTAACAAATGCTTCAATAAGGGCCGTGCCACGCTCCGTATTGTCGTTTACAATCCTCAGTTTCTTTGGTAGTACAAAGCCTCGTTGGTAGCTATTTTGAAGTTTGCAATGCTCAGTATCAAACAGCTGATATTTTTTGAGTTTCTTCTTTTTATGAATCAGGACGCTGTAAATGTTCCAAATCATTTCTCAGTGCTTGGACAGAAATGGGTTGCTGTGAACCTAGCACTTAGATATTCTTTCTCATTAACGATAAGAATGTGAAGGAATTCACATTCATATGTCACGAATACCTTTTCTTTGTCCGTCTGCAAGTTTGAACTGGTGCGAAATATTCACGGCTTGAAGAATCTTTGACCCTCATATAACATGTCGAATTGCTCCTAGGACACGAAAACATGCACCACAAGAAGGTGCTCCTCTCAAGAAAATCACACTGAGCTCCAGCATCTTCCTGTACACTTCTTTTGAATGGGTCATCAGAAGTTGACTTTGCACAACTTCCATTACTAGTTGCACGTAGCTCTGAATTGGCTACCAACTCCTCAACCTCATCGTTTCTCACTCCAGGTTTAAAATTAGAATGTTTTATCCTTGACTATAATTGCTGAAACCACTTAAAAAGCAGTATTGTGGATCCAGTGGCAGTGTATGGTTCCACGCAATTGCTTGAACACCGCATTTGACATTTCACACAATCAAATACCCCAATATCTACATATTTCTTGGTTTATTGGTTAAAATACCGAGAGACCAAGACTAAAATAGACTTCGGTTATAGTACGACAGAAAGCACAATGTCTAAAACATAATGGCGGAAAGCACAATATAAAAGTTACTTCCCTAGCTTTTTTTTCCCAAGTTCAAACATGCTCCAACTTTAGTACCGGCACTACATGTATCGAAACACAAACCACGTACGAGTTCAGTAAAAGTTACCATTCATCTAACAGGTTATCTTACAGCAGCATTTGCCGTAGCAAATTATATGTCTGACTCTAACTTAGGAATACCCAGAAGTTGATCATCAATGCTTGTGATCCTGATATTAATACTGGTGTGAATTCTGCCAATCCTCTATCATTTTTCCAGATATATTTTGCATTAGTGTTAGTTAGGGAAGTCATAGATTTAAACGATTTTTGTAAGTTAACTGCTGATTCAGAGCGAATAATTTGCCTTTACCTTTTTATGGACGTTGTCAAATGCACCCCATTTTGACCCACATTTAGTACTGTAGCTGTTACTACCAAAGTGGCATTTTGGTCACTTATATTGGGCCCTGTCTAGAGTGGATGCTAGGTGTTTTAGCCGAATAAACTCATACACCTCAAACAACGGAAAAGAAAACAGAAACTACTGTCCGAGCTTGCAGCTGCCTTTTCTACCCAAACTCAGGTAAGAGATGATACAGCTTAGGAGCGGGGGGGGGGGGGGAGGAGGCTCACTTTGAGCCATTATTTTATTGATTAATTACTTAGTAGAGTAAATTAACATTTTAAATTATTCCATTTTATATGAAGAACAATATTATTTAGAGTAATAAAGTTATATACTTCAGCTCTCGAAATTGCTAATTTTCAACAGAATTCAATCGCGTTGCGCGACCTCTAAATATTATTCAATTGAGCTAAAATTTCACATACATCACATTTATGATTGATGTAAAAAAAACTGCGGGGTAAGATCAAAGAAATTCAAAAAAAAGTTTTTTTGAATCACCCTAATGTCCATTTTTGTCTTGTAGAATAGGAAGTTACTGTCTGTCAATGAAAGCCGCGCCTGGCACTCGCGAACAGTTCGTCTTAAGAAAGGGGTGATGGGTTGCGGATGGGAAGTTTCCGAAGTTTTCAATTTAAAACTTGCATTTGTTATATCCTTTTGACGCATTCAACTAAACTACATATTTGAAATTAGCATCGTTCCACGTTGTTTGAACGGTTCAAAGTGTCTTTCTTATTCTTCCACATAAAATTATCTTACCTAACACCACCTATTTTGGTAAGATCAGAGAATACCTGACGCATGCGCAAATGCGCGGAAGGTTTATCAAAGAAGATCAGACAGTTAGTCGAATGAAATATTATTCTCTCCGCCAACAATGGGCGAGAAAAACTAATATCTTTCACTTTCAACAAAAATAATCCAACTGTTCTATGTCCCGCCCCCCTTTTGTTTGGTCGTTATTACAAAAACATTAGATTGCGCAGACGATAGAAAGAAAAAAAGGAATATAAACATAGCAGACGATAATGAGTCGATAAATATTAAGTTACGATTAGAACAAAATAAAAATCCCTTTCCGGTAGAAAAATAAATCTGTTCAAAAAGCTCAATATAATCAGAACAATGTGAAAACATCACTTCCATTCGAAAGGAAAAAAAACTTAATAAGAGTTTGATTTAACTAATTTGTGTTATTTGCTATTTTCAGTCGTATTGTATTGTTGCTTGACCCCGTTCGATGACAAAAGTTCGAATAAGTAGATTATGAGCAGTGTGCATGTGAATGTTGATGGAACTGATTCGAATCAGTCTCTATTCGGGGTAGACCATTTCCATTCTCCTCAGTCATCATCCGAATAGGAAGAATGTAATCTTCATTTTCAAAAAAGTTGTGTCAAAGAGATTTTATCTGTATCTGTCGCATAAACAGGAGGCCTTATAGCAGTTAGAATTTCATTTGGCGCGCAATAACTTCGTTCCCTGGGAGTCTGCATCTCGGAGTTTTTATTTTTATTCTTATTATTGTCCCCCCCCCCCGCCGCCCAATAACCATATCGTCATCAAACAATGATTTTTAAAGTATTTTCCTCATGTTTTGAAAAGAAGATTTTTGACCGAAGAAAATATTCTAGTGTTAAAAAAAAAATCATCCATTTAAGGGTTAGCCTTAACCAGTGGTTGGAAAAGCTACATTTCTTTCGTAGCGAACTACAACTACAACTACTTTGTTATAAATGTAGTTAACTACAACTACAACTACTTTTTTTTAAATGTAGCGACTACAAACTACTTTTGAAATGTAGTCCCTACTTCGCTACTTTTTAAAAAATAAATAATTAAAAAGCATACACCGTTTGAGGATTGACCGAAAAAATTCGAAAAGTGGTTTACATTATTAAATTAACTCATTTGAATATGGAATGTAACTAGGAATTGTCTTTGCATTTATGTATTAATTTTTCTTTT
>JAXGGA010008560.1:0-56148 GCA_038373865.1 Uloborus plumipes | reverse complement strand
CTGTTTAAACCTCAGGCGAACCTGGAAATTCGAAAAAATTACTATTTTAGCAGGGTAGTGGGAACTTGGAACAGCTTACCGGAAGAGGCGGTAAAGAGCAATGGAGTAGATGGCTTTAAGAGGGCCATTGATCTTCATTGGGGTCTTTAATTTGACTAGGACCAGCCAAGTTGGGCCCTGAGCCTGCTGCTGGTCGCCACATTTGTATTTGTATTTGTATAATGTAAAAATCTTGCAAACGTATAATTGTGGATTATTGATTATTTTTATTTCAATATTTTAAATAACATGCTTAGTTTTTATTTAAAGAAGTTTTTTTCGTACACTTTCAGTTCTTCATGCACATCAGTTTCTACCAAATGAGTATGCTCTCAGCATAGTTTCGACTAAGTTAGAAGAAGATCCAAATGTGTACTATATAGTTGGCACAGCTATTGTAAATGCTGACGACTCTGAACCAAAGCAAGGAAGATTCGTTATTTTCTTATGGAAAGATGGTAAAAAAATAAAACTTTAAAAGTACTAAAGTAGCTTTTTAAAATACTCTTTTCTTTAAAATACTCTTTTCTTTAAAATAACTAATGCCTTTTTTGAAAAAAAGTTAGTCTTGTTTACATCAGCATCAAATGTAATCAATATTATGTTAAGAAATATATATATACGAGGCGCGTTCAAAAAGTAAGGGCCGTTTGCTTATATTTTAATAATGGCTCTTCGGAGCACAGTTTAACGGCTGCAACACCATCTACTGACTCATTGCGAAGCTACAGCATCATTTGTTTTGGTTCTGAAGTCCTTTTGTTGTCCGTGGATGCAGGGAACAATGACCGCGAAAATCGTTGATCCCGCCAACTTTGAAGTGCGTTCTGTGATCCGTTTCTTACGTGCAAAAGGATCGTTGGCTACTGAAATTCATCGGGAATTATGCCTGGTTTATAAACCTAGAGTTATGAGTAAAGGAAGGGTAGACAATTTTAAAAGTGGAAGAACAAATGCCTTTGACGAAGAGCGGAGTGGCTGGCCCAGTATCCAGACTGATGAAATCATTTCACAAGTGAACCAAGCACTGTGATCTGATCGTCGATTAACGATTAGTTGGCCCAGCTGAAAAATTTCCTCAACTTGAACGCACTACTGTTTAAAAATTGTTGTTTGTTGTTACATCAACAAATTGAGACGTGCAATCTAAAGCAAACTCCGCTGTAAACTGTCATCTGGCATAATCCTCCTTTACGATATCGCGCTTTCTCACACTGCTGCAAAAACCAAGAAGAAAATTCAAGATTATTGTTGGAATTTTTTTTGACCATCCACCGTACATTCTCGACATTGTACCTGAACGACTACTTTCTCTTCTTGCATTTTAAACAGTGGCTCGGTGGAAAATGTTTTGAAACCGAAGAGGGACTCAAAATCGCCGTTGTCAACTGGTTCAACTTTCAGGCGGCAAACTTCTATGCAGAGGGGTTAAAAAAGTTGGTGCAGCGGTACGAAAAATGCTTAAAAGTGAACGGCGATTATGTAGAGAAGTGAAGTAAGTTTGTACTTTACTAAATATGACAATAAAATTTGTTTCTTATGAGTATATGTTTTTCTGTAACCAAACGGCCCTTACTTTTTGAATGCGCTTCGTATATATATATATATATATATATATATATATATATATATATATATATATATATATATATATATATATACACTGGCGGAAAAAAAAATCCCAACACCAAGAAAAAATTGCCGTAGAGTAATGAAATTTGGGTAATGCAATTGTCTAGTTAACATGTTTAATTGATTAAATGCACAAGATCACTGGCTAATTTAAGCTCAAGAAAATGCTGTGCAAATGTGAAATTATGTTAATTTAATAGAGGGTGTAACCTCCAGAATTTTGAAGGCAAGCCTGCAAGCGTGCATGCATTATGTCATACAGGTGCCGAATGTCACTTTGTGGTATTTAGTGCCATGCTTGTTGCACTTGCTGTGTCAATACTAGGACCATCATTGCTGACTGTGGATGATGCTCGAGGTACCATCCCATGATATCCCATACGTTATCAATTGGAGACAGACCTGGTGAATTTGCAGGTCATGGTAACATGTCAGCACTCTGTAGAGCACATTGCGTTACAGCAGCGATGTGAAGGCGAGCGTTATCCGGTTGGAAAACGCCCCCTTGAATGCTACTCATGAAGGGCTGTACTACTGGTTAAATTAACAGACTGATGACAAATTTTCAGTCAGTGAGTTTGGGATAACCACAAGAATGCCCCTGCTGTCGTAGGAAATTGCTCCAGAGACCATAACTCCAGGTGTGAGTCCCGTGCGTCTAGGCCGTAGACCGCTTGGATGCAGGCGGTCCCCTGGCCTCCTTCTGACCAATATATAGCCACCACTGGCACTAATTCAGAATCTGTTATCATCAAAAATTACAACAGATCTCCACTCCGACCTCCAGTGAGCTCTGTCGTTTTACCACTGCCGTCGGAAAATGCAATGGTTTGCAGTCAATGGAATACCGGCTACAGGCTGCCTGGCTCGGAGCTGTCCTTGAAGTAAACAGTTTCTTACCGTTCCTTGGGTCACGACGGTATCAACTGCAGCTCGAATGTCAGCCGCAGATGCAATACGATGCGCCGCAGCCGTACGCAATATTCGGCGATCTTCCTTCTCAGTCGTGCCACGTGGCAGCTCGGAACTCGATCTTCTTGAGGTAGTACCATCCCTTGCCCATAGCTTCCAATAATCATGCATGGTGGAAACATTCCCACTCAAGTCTTTCTGCAATATCGCGAAATGAAAATCCACCTTTTCGTAGCCAAATTGTACGACCTCGTTCAAACTCGGTGAGCTGTTGATAATGGCTTCTTCGTCTTCTTAAAGGTATTCCTGGCTAACATGAACGCAATTCGTCAAATTTCACGGAAAAATAATACACACGAGCTTCACAACACGCTTTTAAAACAAGCCTTATTTGCATGTTCTGAGTGACGCCAGCTGCGCCACACTTATGCGCGCAACACGAAATTTCAATCGATGTCATCTTTCAGTTGTATAAACACGCCTACCAAATTTCGTTTATATAACACAAGTCTTTCTTGGTGTTGGGATTTTTTTTTCCGCCAGTGTATATATAATTCACAAGTCAAAGATGCATTTGAGTTTTGATCTTTATTTTGTAATAACTATTTCCAAAATTTTTCTGAGTTTTAATTAAAAAAATATATGATCAAAATTCAATCAGTTTTTGTTTAGAATTTCTTCAATTTTTGAATTTTCAAAAAATATCTTTCAGCATAAAAGTTTTGTTGAAAAAAGGAAATTTGTATAAGAAGTCAATACTTAGCAACATTTAACATCAATGGAAAATGTAAACAAACTAGAAAAATACTAATTTTTACTAAAAAAAATAACTCTGTATATTTTTCTTTGTAGGAAAATTGCAACAAGTAGCTGAGAAAGAGCTTAAAGGTGCCCCATATACAATTGTTGAGTTCAATGGAAAACTTTTAGCTGCAATAAATAGCACAGTTCGTTTATATGAATGGACACTTGAAAAAGAATTACATAATGAATGCAGTTATTTCAACAACATTATAGCTTTATTTCTAAAAACAAAAGGAGATTTTATTCTAGTGGGTGATATAATGCGGTCAATGGCCCTGCTTGTATATAAGCCATTAGAAGGAAGTTTTGAAGAGGTACAAATAGTTATTATATTTCTTTAACCATTGTACCTAAATTAAATCTACTCTGTGTTCTCTTTTTCCAGTCTCAGTCAACATTTGTAAAATATTCTTGATTGCATAAACAGTAGTAGTAAAAGAGGAAGTTGAAAATTATGCATATGGCATGTTTCATATTTCTTTTTACTTTGTACGCATTTACTCATGTCCATTCTTATTTTATTGTTATAATGTTGTTACCATGTAATGAAAGTTTGATCCCAATTCTTTCATCTATTGCAAATCATTGCAACTACGTTAGAAATATTTACCAGAGAAGAACAACCAGGGTGTTTGCTTCAGAACTGCCAACTTGTACAATTCTTTCATACAATGTGGCATAAGTTTTGATTAGATTGTATGTGTTGAATGTTGTCATAGTGTAGGTTGATACTCATTCTTCTCTCTCATCATGCATTATTTCTAAACTCCAAGAAATCAGTGGGATTACTCCTCATTGTTGTAAACTTCTAATGGACCTGTCTGATGGATCTACAGCAGTAGCAAATAGGGCCGTGGTAGCCCGATCGGCAAGGCGTCGGACTGGTGACCGGAGGGACCCGAGTTCGATCCCAGCCGATCAAAGATCCACCGTCTTGATTAATGGTGGCTGGGGGACGCTAAAAATGTTGTGGTCACAAAGTCCTCCAAGTGAAACGATACCTCTGGGGGTGCTGGGCCAAGGGCTTGCTCGACCCTTGGTTCTGGCTCAAAAATAACAGTGCTCTTCAGGGCCCTATCCCGGTTAAACCACGAGTTGTAGTAGGTACGGGGGGCCCTGGAGTGTGTGAAGTGAAGCAGTAGCAAAAAAAAAAAAAATAGTTGCAAGAAAAAATATGATTTGTAATATCACAAATCTTATCTCATCATCAGCTAGGCTTTTATGTTAAAGTAAAAAGAAAAATTTATTTCATGATCAAAAGACATTAAGTCCTAAAATAAGATGCACCATTTAAATGCAAGCTTCTATAAAACCAGCTATCTTTTGAATCATAATATAAATTAACAAAGATATAAGCAAAACTTTCTCGTTCCCATCAGCATTAAGTTTTTTCTTATGGCACAAGAAAACAAGTCTAATTGTAAATCTATTGTCTTACTTATTTTTAAATAATTTTCTCATTGTTTATTATCATGTATTTATTTTATTCCATCTAAAATGTATTTCTTGCAGCTGTGCAGTATGTAAGTTTCAATTTGTTAAAGTAATATTATATTTATATAATTAAAAATAGTTATTTCTACATAGATTAAAAGCATAAAATTTAGAGATTTTCTTACTACTTATAGATTGCTCGTGATCATCAGCCTAACTGGATGACTGCTATTGAAATTCTTGATGATGATACTGTTCTTGGAGCTGAAAATTCTTTCAATCTTTTTGTTTGCCAGAAAGATAGGTAAAGTTGGAATCTATTTAAATTTGACTCATATATTGATTGTTGTTAATTAGAAAATTAACTTAAAGAGGGAAAAACAATATAGTTTTAAATTCATTCTGAAAGTAAATTATGTGAACTGATCCTTGACAACAACAAGTATGAATAAGTATGACAAGTTTTCTACTCACAGAATGAAAATCTCTTTTATTATTGTTTTAGTGCGGCTGCTACTGATGAAGAACGGCAACACTTACAGGAAATAGGTCATTTTCACCTTGGAGAAATGGTCAATGTTTTTCGCCATGGTAAAAACATTTAGAGTTCTCTAACTGTTGTACTTTATTTTTCTGATGTTCAGAAAATGAAAAATAAAATCTGAAAATGTCAGTGGGGTATTTAAAGTTCTATAAAAAATTCAAAAAATGATAAACATCTTCATTATACTAGTATCAACCAATACATATAAAATTTTATACTTCATTGGCAATAGCATGATCAAAAAAATTTAAATGGTGTTAAAGCGTTCAGTATTTATTATCAATAGTGTGTGCCAAATATGCTTATTAGAAGTATTTTCACTGCCTCTACATTTGTGAAAACATTTATTTTCTATTGAATTTTTTTTTTTTTAATTTCAATTGTAAGAAAAAAACAAAATAAATACTATAAAAATTTAAGCAAAATTTGTTAATAAATTTTAATAATTTTCATTTGGTCACATCGTTTAATTCTATTTTTGAGCTTCAAAATTTTGTGAAAAGTTGCTTTTTGGTTTAAAACTTTGTGAAGGGTATGTTTTTAAAGTTCAGAGTTCTGTGAAAAGTCCTTTAATAGGGCAACTTCCTTCAAAACGAACCACAATTTATAGCAGCTTTTCCTCCCAACAATTTCCCTCCCCTCCCCTCTTCACAAATGCAATTTTTTCAGGATGATTCACCATAAGTTCTAAGAGCAATCACTGAGAATGTAATGTATGTACTTTTTAAGTACGGTATTTTTCACCGTATAAGACCCACTTTTTTCCCCCAAAATCGGGGGGGGGGGGGGAGGAGTGCCTGCGTCTTATCCGGTAAATACAAAAGCCCACAATTTTCTAGATTTGCCTCCTTTAAAATTGGGTGCGTCTTATAGGGCGAAAAATACGGTATATGTTTTACACTTCAGTAAAAAATTTATACTAACAGCATGTTTCTATATAATTAGGGAAAAGCCTGAATTATTACATTTATAATCTTTGGTTAGTCTAAAACGTAAAAAAATCAATCAATCTATATTCTTTCAGAATGTCAGCTACTAATGATCTTTATCAAATTCCACCTATCAACCTAAAAAATTAATTTAGGAAATGGTCTAAGTTTATAAAAAATCATGCTTCTTTAGTGTTCAAACAATTTGTTTGATTTTCGTTCCTAGCGTTTATTCTAAAAATGAGACTGCCCCATTAACCTGTAGCCCAAATCCTTAAAATTGTTTCCTCTTTTACAAGAAATCAACTTTCTTTTTTTTTAAATTTACCATCAATCTTTCATATTTTTGAATTGGTAATTTTAATTTTATGAAACGTGCTACAATTTTCTCAAATTTATCTCTTAAGGATCTCTTGTGATGCATCATCCGGGTGAGATCTCCACGCCCACACAAGGATCTGTGTTATATGGCACCGTTAACGGAGCTATTGGTAAGTCAAAAAACATGTTCATATTTTCTTCATGAAAGTTTATGGTTTTTTTTTTTTTAAATGTCTTCAAATCATTGAAGGCGAATAATGTATTGGTAAAAACTATAGTGGTCAAAAGTGAACCAATTGTGTTAAATATCTTTGTATATCTCTTTGCTGTTCAAGTTGATTCATTAGCTCTTGTAGGCATAGCACAAATATGGACCAGTTTACCATTAGACAATATTGTATGTTTTAAAATAGTTGCAGTTGTACTCGTCTGAAAATTCTACAGATATACTTTTGCAACTATCGCCTCTCTAGTATCAAAATATCTTTAGTTATTACTTTAAAATATTATAACTTCAAGGGGAGCGACAATTCTACTGATAAAAATGATGTTAATACGCTAACAGTGAGGTGCATGTGTGGAAATGTTTTTATTTGACTGGTGGAAGTATTTTGTATGAAAAAATTATGTTTATATAAGAAAAAATCCAAGTTACTATTTTCAAACTTTCCTTAACTCTACTTAACAATAACATAAAATAGTTATTTAGTCCTGTCAAAAGACACCCTTGAAAGTTCTTTAAACATCAAGAAACAAATTTTGCTTTTTATTTTTATGAATCTTGCTTTACAGGTCTTGGTTTTCATGTTTTTAACTCTCGATTGATAGTGATTTGTTTTATTTTTTGTTTTATATAAATGAAATTGTTCTTATTTTTTTAGGTTTAGTTACTCAGCTGCCAGAAGAATATTATAACTTTTTGAAAGAGGTGGAGGGTAAACTAACGAGAGTTATTAAATCTGTTGGAAAAATTAATCACTCTTTGTATCCTTTTGCTGGTGTAAATATTTTTGTATACATGAATATGTTCCTATCATATTACATCTATGTTTTTTTATGTTGTATGGTGATAGGTTGTAGCTTTTTGTTTTTTTGGTCTAAAAGCTTACTTCTGAAACTAATTTTATACAAATTTAAGCCCTGTTAGATTCTGGAAAATGTTGCAGTAGTCTTCAGTGGCGTATGAGAAATTTTTAGAATTTGTAAACGTATGTTGTTTGTAAAACACTTAATTAGATAATGTTGATTTTCACCAATGATTCACCAGAAATATTTGGTCTGTCGCAGAAGACTTAGATGTATGAATGTTGATATTTTTTGGCTAATATTGACATTACCATGTTTTGCATTTTCACAGTAACACACACACTAAATATATGTGTAGACATAGACTCACAAATGGGGACAAAAAAATTAACTCATGAATTGAATAAAACCTGTATTATTAGGGTTTGTACCACTCATTGTCTGAATTATATTCTGCATGCACTTGCACATAGAGGGTTTTGCACAATAGGGTGAGCCGAAAATGACTTTTTTTTATTTCGATGATAGGTATTGCAGAGCAGGCACCATTGGGAGAGCAAAGTGCACAGAAAAAATTTGAAATTTTTTGGTTAATTTTTTGATCTGCTGCAATTGCGTTGAAGTTTGGAAGAAAGGTACTTTTTTCAAGACTTTTAGCAAATAATTTTTTTAAAAAATTCTTCTATTTTCCATAACGGGTAGGGTGGAAAAAGTGCCATTGGGGGCAGAGAAATCCCACAAAAAATTTGAGCTCTGTGGTATAATTTCTTCCTTTTCCAGAAATGCGTAGAAGGTTTGGCAATTTCCTGGTTTTTTATACTTTTTTAATAAATTTCGTCAAAACGTTAAAATGTTGTTTTCGGGGCATTTGTCTTCAACTAATTGCATGGTTTGTCATATATGATACATTTTAGGTGCTAAAAAAAGTTTTAAGATAATTTCCTAAAAATTTCAAAAAACTATTTTTTCCAAACTTCAATGCAATTGCAGCAGATCAAGAAATTGACCAAAAAATTTCAAATTTTTTCTGTGCAATTTTCTCCCCCAATGGCACTTGGGGGAGCAATATCCGCAATATCCATCATTGAAATAAAAAAAAAGTCATTTTCTGCCCACCCTACTGCACAACTGTTAAGGGAACTCAAATCTATTCCTACTGCAGGATAGTCATCCTTGGAAATGGAATGTAGGCGTTAGCTTACAACCCTATTAAAGTAATAATTTTACAAGTTTCACAATTAACAAATATTTGCATAGGGAATTATAAAAAGCTGAAGTTTATGTTGAAAAAATTGAGAGTTTTGTTTTTGTTTGTGTGACCCGAAACTTAATCAATAACACCATTTGTATTTCCTAATGTAATTATGAACACTTAACACAGTTCACAGTTATCGTTCATTTTCAACTGAAAGGAAACAAGAACCTGGAACTGGGTTTATTGATGGTGATTTGATTGAGAGTTTCTTAGACCTAAATAGAGAGCAAATGGAAAAAGTTGTTGAAGGAATTCAAGTGAGTAAACCCTTCTTCAATTTCTATGCATCTAAGTTCACTTCGACACTTCATTTTGTTATTGATGCTGTTACAGGAATATATCTGAGTTTGTAACATAAGTTTGTTATAAAACGATTAGTACATTCTATGATACAAAAAGCAGAAGCATTGAGGATTAGGTAGAGCATTTACATGTGAATTGGCATTCCACTAGCATTTAGGCTTCAAAGCTGCAGATTTTATTAGAATGAAGGTTGCGATTTTCTATAGAAGTTTAAAACAATAATAATAAAATAAAAGCGTAGAAGAAAACTTAATACATTGGACAAATTTTTCTAAAGGCATACAGAAACCAAAAGTGAAATCAATTCTGCAAACCCATTAATGCCTAGAGTCCCTTTTTAGGGACGGTCCAAAAAGTGTCTGAATGGACCAAAAATGAACATTTCAACCAAATAATAGTGTTCAATTATTACTTTGGTATTGTTTCAATTCATTATTAACAGATTGCAGCACATAACCATTGTAAAGTGTGTTCTGTAGCCGTGTAACCAGTATACGAAATATCTTTAGAAAAAATGTCAGGCATTAATGGGTTAAAAATTAGAAAATGTTAAAGACAGTGTTATACTATACGCAGATACTAGGCTGTTGTTCTGTACAGGGATAGATTTACAAGTTTAAGGGCTTGCTTCTTTGTCCACCTCTCTTAAAATTGGAATTTGAGAAGCAGGTCATTTTCGAGGTCTTTATGTCATGCCTACCCCTTGCTATAGTGACATATGGGATGTGGTAAAGCCTCCACCGTGTCTGTGTACCCCAATAACTTCTGCAGAAAGGAGCTCATGAGCTGTATAAGGCCCATCAAGGTTTTTGATCTAGTCAAATACTTTTGTTTGGAATTGCCCCATTGCTAAAATGAAAAAAAAAAGTACACATTTTTGTTTTTGATTCATATTAAACAAGTCTAAAAATTGTACGTCTGTGTGGAAATGCTTAAAAACCAGAAAACATATAGAATCGTTCTAGATTGAAATTTGAAATGCAATTTTTATGATGTAGTTTATTTACGTGTAGTTTTAAAGGAAGAAAATGTAAGAGAGGATTCTTTAAACAAAAGTGAAAGTGTAATTTCATGTGGCTGTGATTATGATCAAGTTAATTTAAATGTGAAAGAGTTGCTTTTGATAATTTTGCTGCTTAATCAGAGGTACGATTATTCATCATTCAGTGGATGTACTGTTTGAACGTTTTCAAAATTGCTCCTTCCTCTTTTGTCGTTTAAAGTCGATGTTTTAAAGAGTAAAATTTTTTTTTTTGCTCTGTACCATAAAAATCTAATTCATGAATTTCATTTTAGTTTGATGATGGATCTGGGATGAAAAGAGATTCTACTGTAGATGATCTAGTGAAAATAGTTGAAGAATTGACAAGAATCCACTAAATATGCTTTTATTTATTTTAAATAATTCTTGTAAAAAAGACAAACCCAAGAGAATCGCCATTTTTGTATATAGATCATTAAAATAATGGATATTTTTCCATTTGAAATATAGCTGTGTCTTTTGTATATAAATAACATATTTCAGGAACTAACTATATTTATAAAGAAAAATACTTGATAATCCTTTTTTAAAATTCATTGGTTTGTTTAATTAAAGAAAATGTTAAAGCTTCTTTTTCTAATAAATGAAGTTTCTATGTCAAAAGTTGTATTTACTGTATTTCTTTGAAACTAAATGAGAACAAAGCTAGGTAGCAGAGTGCATCTTAAATCATAAATGTTAATTTAATTGTAGGAATATTAGTTAGGATATATTCTTTTAAACCTGAAAATCCAAATCGCCTGTGGTCAATAAGACATTTAATTTAGTAGCCCCTTAATCTAGGACTTTTTTTTTTTTTTTTATAAAACAAGAAGGCAGTTTATAAAAGTTAGGCAGTAGAAGAAAATATTGGCATATCTAAAAGCAATTTCATTCTGTCCCCGCCCCCTCTTCAAGGTGCTTTCTAACTTTTTGTATATGCTAGAAAGTTTATGCTTGCTGGTTCGAGTCTGTTGGGTAGAAGGGGGAAACAATTTTTAGGGTTTCTTATCTGTTGGCGATATGAATGAAAAATACCCAGAAAACTAAGTGCTAGAAAATTATTTTTTTTTCGGGGAGGGGGGGGGGTATGTGCTGCTAAAAAACCTTCAAAATGCTTCTGACATTATTCTGGCTGATTCTTAAATGTAAAATAACCCCCTCAATCTGAATATGACCAGTTTTCCCTTGCAGTAAGTATTTAACTAGCAATAATTTTATATATAATGATAATATAATGTATTATCATCATCAATTTCTTCTGGGTATTGTAATTGCAATAATTATTTTAATGCATGGGTCATTCTCATAAAAAGTCATTTTGAACTTGCGCAGTTCAGAACAATTTAAGTCAATGGAAGCAGCTGAAACTTTCATGGGATTAGATACATGTAAAGACTTATATAAAAAAAATATTGCCAATGTTTAAATATATAAATTGTAAAATTTAATTGAGGGAATGATCAACTATTAGAACACAGGGTATTTTAACATTAAAATCAAGCTCTCAATTAAATTGAAAAGCATAACATAATACACTGCTCGACATTGAAACTGCAACACCAAGAAGGAGTGGTCAGAAATTCATGCAAATTTTACCGTAGACGCACGTCACTGAGTTATGCAAATGATATGAAATGCGCAGCTCTCCGACGCACGTGAAGTAAGATATAAGAGAATGAAGTTAAAAAGTGGGCTATGTTCATGTTGGTTTTTCTGCCAGACTAATTATCGGAGAAATTTGGTTTTTGTCTCGAAGGGTACGTGTGATAGGCGGAAATGCCACGCCGTCCTCAACGAAGACACTTCCAGCATATAGACGACTTTACAAGGGGTATGGTGATTGGACTGAGAAGGGGAGATTGGTCCATACGTCAAATTGCAGCTGATACCCACATGGATGCAAGCACTGCATCGGCTGTGTCGGAGATGGTTGGAAAGAGGAAATATAGCCACATTGAGGGGTGCAGGTGCAGCCAGAGTGACGTCAGACCGCTTGGATCGACGGATTCACCGACAAGCTGTGGCGGACCCGCAAGTCACTTGTGCGTCGATTCTGCAGCACGTGCAAGGTACCCTGGATGTTCCTGGGTCGACCAGAACCATTTCCCGTCGACTGGTTGCACGTGGCCTGCAATCACGGCGCCCGCTAAGAAGACTGCCATTGACCTCACAGCACAGACTCCAATGTTTGAAATGGTGTCGGACCAGAGCGACGTGGATGGCAGAATGGCAAACCGTAGTGTTCTCAGATGAATCCCGCTTCTGCTTGTCCAGCGATAGTCATCGCATACGTGTGTGGCGTCGACGTGGAGAAAGATCGAATCCGGCAGTAACTGTGGAACGCCCCACAGCGCGACAACGTGGCATAATGGTTTGGGGCACTATTGCATACAATTTCGTATCACCTCTAGTTCGTATTCGGGGCACTATGACGGCCCAACGATATGTAGATAATGTACTGGGGCCGGTGGCAATCCCCTACCTTCAGGGTCTGCCAAATGCAATTTTTCAACAGGATAACGCCCGGCCTCACAGAGCTCGAATCAGCCTACATGCTCTACGAGGTGTACTTATGCTTTCCTGGCCACCATACTCTCCTGACTTGTCACCAATCGAACATGTGTGGGACGTGATTGGACGCCGTTTGCAGAACCTGTTACTGCCTCGTTCAGAGGACGAACTGCGGCAAATGGTTGAAAGGGAATGGAGTGCCATCCCTCAGGACACCATCCGCAGGCTTATTGACTCCATGCCTAGACGTGTTTCTTCGTGCATCGCTGTCCGCGGTGGAGTCCTACTTCTTACTGAGCCGACGCCGTCCTCGCTCTAAATTTTGCTTATTTATTTTGAAATAAATATCACTTATTGTTCCATGCTGTCTCTGTCTTCTTACCAAATTTCATCAATTTCTGACCACTCCTTGGTGTTGCATTTTCAATGTCGAGCAGTGTATAAAAAATAATCACTTATACATAGGCGGATTTACAGGGGTGCCAGCTAGTGCACCGCACCCTCAAAATTTTTGCTTGCATTTGGAAAAAAAATAAAAATATTTTATCTCAAATATAGTTCAAAAAATAACTTAAAACTTTTTTAGTTTCAATGCAAATTAATTTTCTTGAAAGCAAACCCAAAAATAAATAATATGCAGCTCTTTGTATCCTGTTTGTCATCACACGTCACCAAAGAGAGAAATTGTTCCATGTTAAAAATAAGAGTTTTTATGCATTTGAAAAAAAATTAATAAATAATTTTATACATCAAATAAACATTTTGAAAATTATTTACTTTTTCTTGCTGTAATAATTGTTTTCATGTCATTACAATTTCCTTTGAAAGAAGTATAATAAAGTAAAAAAAAAAGCATAAACTGTTTCAAGTTCTTGCACATCTTTCCAGTATACAGTGCTATGAAATGAGCTAAAAACCAGCATTTAAAAAGTAAATTTTCAAATGCCCCTGGACACCTCATTGTCCGGGCAATTTCACCTTGCCCCAGATTCCTGATATTATTGCACTCCAAGAATTCACTGCCTAAAGCGGCCTATGTACTTATATAGTTCTGAGAAGAAAAACTGCTTGATTTTTTCATTAAATTGGTTGAGAAACAACTAGTTTTACACTGGTTCTTTCATAATTAGGGATATTTCTAGAAAGAAATCGTTTTTTTTCCTTTGCAGGAACCATTATGTCAACTGTGATATTCTTAAAAAGAAATTAATAAAAATAAAACTAAATAACATTTATTTAGTTTTGTTTTTGCAAACAGTTTGCGCAAAAGCATTATTTCCTTACTCAAACGTCACTCCATCACTTAAAATTTGAGTATGTTTGAGTTTATTCAGATACAAATATTGTTAAACCAAGGCTTCACAAGATGGCGTTTTATACAGGCTGTATCATTACTCAGAACATCAGTGGTAAAGATTTGCCCGCTAGATAGCGCTGAACAAGGACCACCCAAATGTTTGTTTTCATTTGTTAGCATATTGTTTCTGCTGTAAAAACTGATGTTTATCCTATCTTTTAGGGTTAAAAAATATTGATATAGTTAACTGAAGTGGAGTACAGAGTGAATTGATGCCGAAGGCCTTATTAGTACTGCTTTTTAAGGGAAATAAATTCCCCTTTCAGGTAAAGTTGATCACAACTTATGATTCAGTTATACCACATTCATTTATCTGTTTACTTTTTCGAAATAAACAACATATAGCAATGGCTACTTTTTCGAATTAACAACATATAGCAATGGCGTTCAATTTTGACGCCTCTGCATTAATAAAATATACGCTTAAATTCAGACGATAAATAAAAAATGTAGCAATGAAATAATATTGTTCTAATTTACTATTTTGTTTCATTATTGTTGCTCACATGATCTTAATTGCTATTGCTTGCTTAATTGCTGTGCATGATTTTTAGCCTACTTTCCCGTTAAAAATTAAAGCCGAAAAAAGTATTAAATCTGGCTTAATGCATCTAAAAAATATCGCCAAGTTAAAAAAATAAAAAGGTAAAATGAATGTCGAAAAATTAAAAATTTGAAAGTAGGGTATTGAGATGGGGAATTTGTGTCGGTCGGTCTGTCTGTCTGTCCTCCCCTAATAACTTTTGAATGAACATTCCGATTTGGACAAACTTTTTTTTGTTGGAAAGATCTCGGCGAGTACAGCTCATTCCCATATTTGATTTTTCGATTTGAACAATTTTTGGTTCAACTATGAACCGTTCAAACAACCTATCCCGCGATGCTAACTTTTGAGTGAACAGTTCGATTTGAACAAACTTTTTTTTGTTCGACAGATCTCATCAAGGATACTTCATTCCCGTATTTACATTTCCGATTTGAACAATTTTTCGTTTAACGTTGAACCGCTCAAGCAAGCTGTCACCCCTAATAACTTTTGAATGAACAGTCCGATTTAAATAAACTTTTTTTTTTGTTCGAAGGATCTCAGCAAGGATACTTCATTACCGTATTTAAATTTTCAATTTGAACATTTTTTCGTTCAACATTGAATCGTTCAAGCAACTGTTCCCCACCTAATAACTTCTGAGTGAACCATCCGAATAGAATAAACTTTTTTTTGTTTGAAAGATCTCGGAGAAGCTCATTCCCATATGTCGCCTTTTGATTTGAACCATTTTTCGTTCAATATTGAACCGCTCAGAAAAAAAATTTAACATTAGTGCCTACGGGGAATTTAAGTTGAATGTTAATCCTGAACTTAAAGTCAGATTTCCTTCAAACTAATTTTGTAAGAAAATGGTTTTGATAAGTAATGTTTGTAAAGTACTTTTCTGAATAATCTTCTGTGAGGACTGATTCCGACTCCGCAAACATGGCGTAAATGCACGCTCAGAAAAAAAATGACTGACTGTGCAGACGATTTTTTGTTTATTTATTCATTTGTTTTATTTTATTTATTATTGTTTTTATTTTTTTGGCAGACGATTTTTTTTTTTTTGCAACTAAAGTGTTTCATTCACGAGGGCATTTTGTTCTTTATTTATATTTAACAACTGGTAACAGATTAAAAGTGAAATTCGAGACATTTTATCAACGGACGAGTTTTTTTCTTTTTCTTTTTTTTTTTTCTTTGATAAAATGTGTTTTGATGTACTTTGTACTTTTAATTTGTTTTTTTTAAAAACAATTGAGGAATTTTTCTACGGAAGAACTGTAACAGTTACATTCTTTAAAAGGTGTGACAAAACTTTATTTATTCGTTTATTTACTTTTTATGTGTCTATTTCATCCGAAGAGAGGGGTATATTTTGCTTTTAGAAATCAGCTTGAAGTGTTAAAAAGGTATTTTTGACAGAATTTTTAGTCTCAGATAATCAAGAGAATAATGATCAGATGCTAGAATGCCAATGTCGATGTACGGGAAAGTAGGCTCGTTTAGTTCTTGACAGAACTTCTTGTTTACTTATTCCATTGATGTATAGGAATTTTGATCTCTGGTCTGAAATAAAAAAAACACAAAGGCACATTTTGTTAAAATTTTATTCTGAATGTTTTTATTTGTTATATAAGTTCAGAATGTACAGATTTCATTAGATAACAGTAGTAATTTATAAAAAATACTGGTTATTTTCAAAACAAATATTATACTATGGAAAAATTTACTTCCATTGGAAATATAGCTTTAAAAAATAATTTTCACACAAATAATATTTTCATAATTTATCAAAATACTAGCCCCCCCCTTTTTTTTTTAATTAAGAGAAAGTTTATAATCAGGTGCAAAATGAATGTTATGAATGAAATGATACAATGAATGAATGATGAAACTGGAAACCAGTGACGAATGCAATGTTCCTAATTTACAGAGCTGTTGCTTAATGAAAAGAGTAAACAATTCAGTCTTTTTTAGCAGATTGTATCTTTTTTTTTTTTTGTCAAAGGATAAAGGGATAAAATTCAGATAGCTTCTTTGATTAGTCTCATCTTTAATTCAGTCTGATGCATCAGAATCTTGACCTAAAAAAGAACAATAATAGTATAAACAACATGAAATGAAGTAATCAGGCCCCCAACCGATTAATTGTTTAGTTTCAAGTCCCTAAAAGTCCATTTTGGAGACTATTTTTCCATTTTCCCCTCAAAATTTCAGTTTCATTTTGACTTTTTCCTATGGCCTCTTTTAACCATTTGCATTCCCACCCCCTAAACAAAATATAAATATTGCGCACACCCTTAATTATGGTAATTTGTAAGTTTTAAATCAAATGGGAGCACAATAACTAATTTGAAAACAATTGGTTGAGTGTAATTAATTTAGCATAAATTTTTGTTGCAAGCCAAAGTAATTTTGATTTGAAAAACAAATATAGATATACTTTCAGTAAATTAATTTGCTAATATTCACTCAACATAGTTGCTTATTCTAACCAAAAGTAAGTTTAGTTAAAAAAATCTTCAACCAATTAATCAACTAAAATTGGTCGATTATAGATAGTGATGTGACTGAGTTTCGATTGATCTGTGCATGCCTAATTTTTAATTTTTAAAGTTCAAATTAATACCCCTTTTTGCTAGAGAGAAACTAAACATCTGTTGAGAGCCCTGGGTAAACAATATCATCAAAAGTTAGTCAATCTCAAAACTATTTATATAAATGAAACATATTTTTGCATAGTTTTCTTTTAAATTTCTCTATTAGTTATTCTCTATAAGTATTAATTTCCAATATATAGATACATATATTTTTTAAAGTCCTTTCCAAATACTGGATATATTTTCTAACCTTTTAACTGTCATGCCCAAGATAGTCTTGGGCACAGCTGGTTTTCGAAAATGTCACGCACGAGTATTACTCGGGGTAATTTTTTATTATTTTTTTGAGTGCATCGTATTGTTATACCCGAATATATATCGGAAGACGTTTATGTCGGCTTCATCTCTTTGTCAAACCCGACTGTTTCTCGGGTTTGTGCTTGGAAAAGTGTTAAAAATCAAAATAACTTGACAGTTAAAGGGTTAAACAATTCCCCAACGTTTTAAAACTTGTCAATCCTTGAACAACCAGAAGGATTAATTTGCAACAATAATAATAAACATATTAAATTTACTAGCTACTATGAATTCTTATTATAAGAATTTTTAAACACTCAAATTAAGAATATGAACTTTTCCATTGAAACTTTAGGTTCATAATTACATAAATTTGATTTGGTTGAAAGTTGATGATTTTATACTACTACAGATATGAAAATTGAATTGACTGTTTTCCACAATACATATTGAGAAAAAGAAAAAAAAAATAAGAATTTAAAGTTAGATGGGTGGTTTTGAATAAGATTAAAATGCAGCATCATTAGCAAAGCCAACAAATCCTACACACAATCCCATTTCGGTTTAGTTCTACAAGTGTAGTTTTTTGTAATTAAACGTGCACTAAAGGATTAAATATAATAAAGACTGAAAGAAAGCTTCTCATTTCTTCCCTTCATATTCTAAATTTCTTATGAATTAAAAAAACTTGAGAACATTTATATATTGTTAAAATAGGAGATATGGAGAAATAATGAGACATTGGAAGCATCACAGAAATTCTTTCATAGTAAAGAAGTAATGTAACATAACGATGGCCTAAAATTAAAACTTTATGCCTCAAAAAAAAAAAAAAAACTTCAATATTTTTTCTATTTTATCATATGGATAAGATTGTACTTCAAGCATGGTTTTCTTCCCTTGAAGACTGAATTTTGCACTTAAATTTCTAGCAATTCTTATGAGTAAAATGCAAGTAATGTCGGATGTAATGAGATCTCATTCAAACAAAATCAGTTGCTATAAATTAAGCAAAGTGTGATATATATATATTTTGTGCATTTATACTATTATAATAATGTAAATGGGCGATTCTCTGTAAACTCGTCATTTTTCACACGAAATCTGTCCGGGCATGGTTTTTAGAAATGTTCGTATAATTATAATATTTTTGGTCAGAAAATGGAGCTATTAATTTGGTTCGAAAGAGGGCCAATTGAAGTTTGTGTTTTTCTGATAAATCATGATAGGGGGTAAGTCCCCTGCCTAGTATAACTAAGCAGGGGACTGTGTCAGGTGACTGTCTTTTTGCTCTTTGTTGCGTAATATCTGCAAAACTATTGGAACATAATTAGTTACGAGACTACTAATAAATTTAGGCATAAATCTTGGACATAATAAGTAATATGTTTCATAATTAAACTAATTAACATTAATAAAATCACTTCTTAGAGGACTGTTTTTGCAACGATCACGATGCATACTTCCAGCACAAATGTGGCTCTCGAACTAAACAAAGTGGCGTTTCAAAACCGTTCTCAGCAATTTCTGCAAATTCACGCTGATTACTTTAAACTTCATGCCAAAAAACATTTGCAAATGTAACAGATTTTTTCTATTGGAGCTTTGAATTCGTGGCAGGGGACTGTTTGAAAAAACTCCGAACAGAATTTACATGACAATTTCAAGTTTCAGAAATACGTAATTAGACCTTATTTCATAAAAAAGATATAGTTGCATTATTCTATTTTTAGATATTAATTGCCAAATTTATGTAGTGTTTGTAGGTTTTCTGAAATATTGCCTTGAAGTGTTAAACTATTGAATTGGGACAGTCAGGGACTGTGATTTTGGTGCTTAGATAAGTTCTAGAAAAAAAAAAAAACTAAATTGTTATCGCTTCAAATGCAAATGGGCCACAAAGTATTAATGCTTTACTTGTATTAAGAGTGATAATTACTTTAGTACACTTTATTATTTTCAAAATACTCGGTCTGGACAGTCAATTACCAGTTTACAGAGAATAGCCCAAATGCAAAATATTGCAATATGGTCATTATTAAACATACTAGAAAAATATATAGTATACAGTTGTAAACAATTTTAAAAATAAATACATAAAATGTCCAAAAATAAGTTAAGACATGCATTGTAGGAGTAAGTGGAGTTTACCCTGTTCTATGATATTATGTTACAGTAAAAAACCAGTGGGAGAATATTGACATTCAGAGGTGATTTACAGGAAATGTTCAGTGTTTTACCAATGTCTTTGATATGTGATTATTATTAGTTACCAGCTAAGATCAACATTGACCAGGTTACAGATTTTTCACAACAAAATATACATGTCACACACATAATTTTTGAAAAGTACAGTTGAAGAGTTATCTCGAACCCATCATTTGGGGGGGGGGGGGGGGGGTCAATGCTCACCCTGACTTTGAGAAATCAATATATTCACATTTTAGTGGGTGTGGTTTTGGTTGACTTCGACAAAATTGCATTGTGTTTTCACCCTTTGCCCCTCCCCTGAAAAAACTTGAAATGACGAGTCTGAGTTATCTGTAAAATGTACTGAGCAAGTTACAACCTCAGGTTTGAAAAGAACAATGGGGAAAAGTACCTGATTGAACATTGTTCTTTTCAGATCCATCACTGGATTTTTCAGCATCTAAATAAAAAGGATTGTAGCAGTTAATTTCAATTTTAATTCAATATTTGATTTTGTATTTAATTATCAATCTTTACCTGTACAAAGAAAAAAATCAGAAATTAATTAAATTCAGAAAAAAAAATGCTATATTACTTAAACAATTGTTAGAATTTATGCATTAACTAAAAGGAACAAAAATAAAAGGTTTGTACAAAACATACAGGTATATATTTCTCCCTAAAAAAAGAGCTATCAATGAAAAGAAATATTGCACTTTAACAATAATGTTATTTTTGTATTTCTAAAAGCAAGTGTTCAGAAAATAAAGTTATCATTCTCAGGTGAAACAGAAATTTTGAATTGAAAATTAGATTAGCATAGAAAATAATTTAAATTTGATTAATGACCAAAACATTCTATAGCATTTTTACTAATTATGTTACGAACTTTCTTTTACATTTTTATGGAATGATAGTGTACAAATAATCATTTTTAAGTTGTAGTGGGTGACCCAACCTAGGTCACATACTTTTGTGATTTAGGTTGACCTTTTAGAAGCATTAGAAAGGAAGATACGGGTGGAAAATTATCTCTAGATT
Source organism: Uloborus plumipes (assembly GCA_038373865.1). NCBI lineage: Eukaryota > Metazoa > Arthropoda > Arachnida > Araneae > Uloboridae > Uloborus > Uloborus plumipes. Next base: position 35,394 of record JAXGGA010008560.1, on the reverse strand, counting down.
TTACTGGTTAAAATTCTGTTTAATAGATTGGAAACTTCCTATTTAAAAATTTCACTTTTCTTTCCCACTTCAATAGCATATATTAAATTGTGAATGAAAGCTTCTCTAAAATAAACATTAATTTACTCAGTCTAAATAAATAATATCTTTAAACGAGCAATTCTTATATATATATATAATATCAGAATTGTAAGAAGAAAGACGAAGAGACCACACCAAAAGCCCATAATGCGCAAAGCAGCTAAACTAAAAAGCCAAGTATATAATAATACAAACAAATAGTAAAAATGAAATAGAAAATGGAACATTAGGAGAAGTGAAAGGAGAAAGGTTGAATCCAGAGCTCATCAGCCGTGGGGGATTCAAGAGTAGTTGAAAGACCAAAAAATTTAAATATAAACTATAAAGAGGATGTTTAAGTTCAAAATATGCAGTCTACAGATCTTCATTGGGCAAAACAGCACCAATGCGAGCCTGCAAACTGTACATAAGAACAAAAACCTAAAACTAAAAGCAGGGGTTTCGCCTCGACTAATTAGGAATAAAATTCTTAAAAATTAGCCACCCACAGGACTTGGCCTGCTATGAAAATAAAATCATCTCACCTGAAATTCCGCGTGACAAAACCAAAAAATATCCAGCAAATCCAGAGGCAGTCCAGTTGTCAATGTAAAATAAAATAAAAATCAAAAAGTGCAAATGGGTCATTCCGACAAAAATGGTACAAATCATGTCCAAGACCTTAGAATTTTTTAAAATCAATTTTAATAACTACCACCCATTAAGTGTATTTTTTATTGGTTCTCCATTTAATTTTGTGCCATCAAGTATCAATTGATTAGTTATAATCATTTTAGAAATGACACAAAAAAAATTATCTTTGTCAGAAGAAGGCGAAAATGATGTGTTCTGGCTTCAAATTGCTAGAACTTTAAATGTGATTTAAAATTAAACTGAAATGTAACAACAAAATAAATGACACTGCACTCCACAAAAGATGCTTCTGACACCATTTCTGCAGATTATTAAGCAAATGAACAAAAATTTCCTCAAAAAACACTTATTTATCCATGTCCCTAGATTTTCTATGTCTCGAATTGTCCACTCTGTTAGAAGCCTTTTGGAAATAAAATAAACATTTACATTCAATCTGATAGTTTTTTTTAAAATATATGTAGTATAACTGCCGTGATTAGCTTGCTACATTGAATTATGTAGTCAACAACCAGGGTGAGCCTAATTCTTTTCTTATGATAGTTAATCTGAACTGTTGGATGTCCACTCTGTTAGAGCCGATTTCATGATGAAAAAAATAGCCTTTTTTTTTGAAATTGCAGATAGACTTACAGTTTTAGGCTGTTTATTTTAATTTTATGCTTCTTCTGTGATTCTAAATTTTCTTTGTGATTATACAGATATTTTTAAAGGCTTATTTCTGTACCTCAGAACTTCAGTAGAGGGGAAAAGCGATGTATTCGACAATCGGTTTCCCCTCTACCGAAAAATGACGAAAATGGATTTACGTTAGTCTGGTTCTGAGGTACAGATTTGTGCACTCTGTTATATGTCCACTCTGTTAACCAAAGTGATCAAAATCCCTTTAAGTCGGAATGACCAAAATCCGTGTCCAAAAACGCAAATCCTAATTCGTATCAATCTCTGTTCCCATGTGCTCAAAAAATGTCCACGACTGCAAAAATGTTTGCTCGAGTATAACCTTTAATAACGACTTTGCTTCACTGTAACTGCTTAACTGTTTGAACGTATGATACCGCTGAAGAAACCAGTTCAGGATTGCAGTGGTGGACATTTTTTGAGCACGTGGGAACATAGATTGAAACAAATTAGGATTTGCTTTTTTGGACACGGATTTACACTTTTTGATTTTTATTTTATTTTACATTGGCAACTGGACTGAATCTGGATTTGCTGGATATTTTTTTGGTTTTGTCACGCTGAATTTCAGGTGAGACGATTTTATTTTCATAGCAGGCCAAGTCCTGTGGGTGGCTAATTTTTGCGAATTTTATTCCTAATTAGTCGAGGTGAAACCCCTGCTTTTAGTTCTAGGTTTTTGTTCTTATGTACAGTTTGAAGGCTCGCATTGGTGCTGTTTTGCCCAATGAAGATCTGTAGACTGCATATTTTGAACTTAAACATCCTCTTTATAGTTTATATTTAAATTTTTTGGTCTTTCGACCACTACTGAATCCCTCACAGCTGATGAGCTCTGGATTCAACCTTTCTCCTTTCATTTCTCCTAATATGCCATTTTCTATTTCATTTTTACTATTTGTATTATTATTTATATCTAATATCTTTAAACGAGCAATTCTTGTATATATATTTATTTATATATTTATTTATTTTTCGGATCTCGAAAACGGCTCTAACGATTTCGATAAAATTTTGTATTTAGATAGAGTTTTGGTTTCTGAGTTCATCTACGTCGGTGTTTTTTCTGTTAAAACGCGAGTTTTCACAAAAAACCCAGTTTTTTTTTGTGCCTTCATTGAAAGTTTGAGAAGCTTTTATTTCGCCATTTTCTTTATGATTACTTTTATTGTTACTGTTTCCGTGGCGACCACGTTTTGTTATAACAATTGGTTTTCATATTTAATCACATCAGCTCAAGTTCAAATTATGGTATTTGGCAACGTTAAGTTGTTATTGTTTTTGAAATGTTAAAGCAAGGCTTCACTAGATAACAAGCTGTTTCATTTATTCAAAAGCCATGGGATAAAAGCAGTGGTAATTGTCCACCGACATCTATTGAATTTTATGATAACTTACAGTATATAAAAATCAGATTACTTTACTTTTCAAGTGCAATTTCAAAATTGAGTATAAAAGTGTTGTAGTTAGTTTTAAAATACTTTTTTTCCTCCTCAAGAGTGTTTAGTAAGATATTTCAGGTAAAAAATCAATAAATATGAAACTCATTCTTAAAATATTTAGTTTCAAAACAAAATTACTTCTATCTAATATCTTTAAACGAGCAATTCTTCTATATATATATATATATATATATATATATATATATATATATATATGTATATATTTCGGATCTCGAAAACGGATCTAACGATTTTGATAAAATTTTAAAAGATCCTTTTGTCTTCATTAATGATGGCTGAGGGACGTTAAAAATGTTCCTGGTCATAAAATCCTCCAAGTGAAAAGATACCTCTGGGGGATGCTGGGCCAAGGGTTTGCTCGGCCCTAGGGCCTGGTTCAAAAATGAACAGGGGAACCTTGAAGTGTGAAGTAAAGTGAAAGTCAAAACCAACTGGAACCAAATGCATACTGGAGAACAGGGACTATGCATCCATACTCATCAACACCTTCCGCGTCTTCGGCGCCAAATGAAATGAAATTGGGTGTGATTTTACGGTGAGCATGGATTAAATAAGGTTGTGTTTTTTAAAACAAATTACGGCTGTTTTAAAATCATAATTGCCACCAAAGGCTTAAAATTGCTTTTCAAGTTTATCTAAATAAGTACTTCGCATTTTAGAAAAAAACACGAGTTTACAAACCTCATTTTTTTTTAACCGAGCGGGCTCGGTCCCCTGGTACTATATATATATATATATATATATATATATACATATATATTTCGGATCTCGAAAACGGCTCTAACGATTTAAAAAAAATTTTGTATTTAGATCAAGTTTTGGTTTTTGAGTTCATCTACATCCGGCGTTCTGTAAAAACGCGAGTTTTCACAATAAATCCCGTTTTTTGTGCCTTCATTAACAGTTTGAGAAGCTTTCTTTCATTATTTTCTTTATGATTGCTATTATTGTTACTGTTTCATAGCAACCATGTTTTATTATAACAATGAATTTCATATTTAATCACATCAGGGTAAATTTAAATTATTATGGTATTTGGCAAACGAGTTTTGGCAACGTTTGAATTGTTAATGTTTTTGAAATGTTAAAGAGATCGATCAAATTAGAGCTGCCATATAAATAGGCCGACGCATCAAGCTTGAGTTGGATCACTTTGGCTCCATTCATTAACTTTTACTTTCAATTTTTCATGGTTGCCGAGCTAGGGTTTCCAGAGTAAAGTTTCGGGCTTTGCCAAATGCACTTGCCGCTAATCCTTGTTCATGGTAAAAATTACCAAAACGCGATTCTTGCCAGAAAAAACACATTCATCCACCGGCTGAAAAAACATCACACGCGCTGGATTCAAAGTGGTGAAACTTAATCTTGATGCGTCAGCTCGTCTATATAGGGGCCTTAGATCAAATTCAAGTTATTGTGGTGTGATTTTATGTTGCGCATTGTTTAAATAAGGTTGTGATGATGATGTCTTGTTCAAATAAGGTTGTGTTTTCAAAATAAATTACGGCTGTTTTAAATGCGTAATTGCAAATAAGGGCACAAAAATGTATTTCAAGTTTCTCTGAATAAGTACTTCGAATTTTAGAGAAAAAACATGATTTTACAAACCTCTTTTTTTTTTAACCAAGCTGGGCTTGGTCGCCAGGTACTATATTTAAAGGCATTATTTATGCAGCATGCATGTCTGTAGATTGATTTACATGGAAATAGTAAGGCAAAAAGTATGAAAATCCCTATTTTTATCTCCAGAAACATTACAATTGAAACATTTTGCTTTCTTCTCATGCTTCATCTATTTTATTGTGATATATAAATATATATATATATATATAGAGAATATATAACTTTACCAGAATATATCCTTCTGAACTCAGATATCTGTTTTAGATTTAGTCATAATTTGAATACTTATGACTAAAAAATATAAAAATATTTATTAGAAAATAAAATTATTTTTCCAAAGAATAGTTAAAAATAAAAATTTAAGTTGACAATATACCCAAATGAAGAATTCAGCCTCATTTTCTTCTGAAGAAATTATGCAGATTTAATATAAAGTGGTTCAAACAAGTTTTTTCAAAAAAAAAAAAAAAAACACCTTGCAATCCTGCATTTAAAATTAAAGCTGGCATAAGTGATCCAAACTGAATCATTTTAGCCCAACAAAAATTTTAATCATGACATCTTATTTACTAAAAAAGTGTTCCCCCCAGATATTTTTTTTTCTGCAACTACATAAAAAATGGCTATTTTAAAACCTATTAAATCTATTCATGAAATGATGGTGAAATAAAATACCTGAATGAGCAACATTCTTTTCAGATCCATCGCTGGATTTTTCAGCATCTAAAAGGAAACAGATACCATTATTAAATAAAAAAAAATTAAAAACAAAACACTGAGGACCTCATAGCATATTAAGATGAATCTCTCAAAACAAAACACACAAAGATTTCATTATAGAGTTATTCAATGTCAAGTGCCTTAATGGTTCCCACCCATCCATCAGGAGTGCCCTGATGGGCGGTCATGGGAGGTCACTATGACCTCTCAATAATGTCAATATTTGGCACATTTTGTCCACAATTCAGCAATTTAAAGACAATATTGCAACATTGAGATCATTTGTTCTTTTTAGTTTTTAGAATTGTTTTTTAAACAATGTCTAATGTTTTTTCTCACTAATGAATGTACGACATGTGCGCATGCTTGTATTTTATCATTCGGTAAAATTGGAACTTTATTTGGCAAATTGATAATTTTCCCTCTCCCAAAAATTTTATTTCGGAGCGCCCCTGCCAACCATTACCGATTTGAATTAAATTTTATACCTTCAAAACAAACATATGCAAAATTAGTTTTTAAATCCAAATCCTGGGGATGTAGGATCCCTCAAAAAACAAGCTTCAAAATGGCGTATCAGCTTTGTGAAACTAATTGCCATGTTTAGGCTAAAATTGCAGAAAATTTTATCACACTGATGGCTGTGGAATTGTGGGTGCATAAAGTACTTTTGGCTTGTAATACATTTTGGTATTTTTGTGCATTTGAACTCATTAATTTTTGCTCAGCTCCAAAGTGAACTCTTGTCAAAGTGAGATAAGGAATTTTTTTTTCCTGGATTTTAGGATATCCCAAATTCTGAACAAAAATAATTCAAAAGCTTACACATTTGTCATAATTCTGTTGTCAATATACTTGTCTTAAAAGAATTATAGTTGTAGAGCACAAATAATTATTTTGTAAGAGATATTGTCACGCGAAGTGGTTACCAAAATCCCCTTTACATGAAAAATAGCCTATTTTCAATGCTTTGTAGCTCAAGTTTGTCACTTTCAATCATCTATCAGCTAATATCATTAAAAAGAACATATTTTCCTCTATGGAAATAGGGTTTTTTTTTTCAATGATATTTGTTCAGATGAGGATGAAAAAATGAGCTTATAATACCGTCTGTGGTAAAAAAAATTGCCATGTTTAAGATAATACTACAAGGAGGAGTACTTTTTGTAGTTAATAGGTTCTACTATTTTTGCGAGTTTGAGCTCATTAGTTTTTGTGTAGCATGCAGGCAAATTCTTGAGAAAGCACGGTGGTGAAATTTTTTCCTGAATTTTAGGGTATCTTAAATTTTAAACAGAAATAATTCAACAGCTCGTACTTCGTAGTTCTATTATCAAAATACTTGTTTTTAATGGGCTAAAGTTGCAGAGTGTAAACATTGATTTTGTAAAAGATATTGTTATCTACAGTGGCTATCAAAATCTTTGACATAAGGTATGGCCCGTTTTTAAGGTGCTGTAGCTCAAGTTTGTCACCTTCAATCTTCTTTTTGTTAGTACCATTAGAAAGAACATATTTTTCCTAATCAACGTAAGTTTTATTTTCAATGGTGTTCTTTCAGATAAGGTTCAAACAATGAGCTTTAAATATTATGTTGTATACGAAAAAAACTTGCTCTAGAATGAATGACGGTGAGTGATTGCTACCAAAACGGGTATATAGTGATTTTACAACTGTTAGTCAGAAATAGCTTTTAATTCTTTTAAATAGTACGAAATTTAAGACTAATTTTAAGACCTCCCTTCCTTTTTGAGAATAGAAATTTAAATTGAAAACAGATGAGCCAATTGAAAATCATTTTTCATTATTTACTGTACGAACATGTAAGGTCATAACATCACTAAATTACCTGAATGAACACTAGCTTCTTTTTCCGATTCATGATCGTCTTCATCTAACAAGAAAACAAAATGTTGTTGTTGATTTCAGGAATGGAAAATTGTTCAACAAATTGCAAAACAAATCAACAATATGTAAAATATATAGGGTCACAAAACTTACTTTTAATATGAAGAGTATAAGGGGAATCAATTTCATTAATTCGGATTTCAAAAAGATAGAATAGAATCTAAAGCTCAGAAATTGGAAGTTCCAAACCTTAACAGATTTTTTTTTAACACTTTGCATAGTAAATTTACCCCCCCCCCCCTCAAAAAAGTCTGCGAGATGAACTGTCATGTTAATCTCAAAATCTAAATCTAAGGCATTGATGGCAGATTAATCCATTTTTATATTAGTATACTGAATACCATCCAAACTCTGAATACATAAGTGTCTAGTGTTTTGTTGTTTCTTATTGGATTAAATATTTTCTAAAATTAAAGATGAGGCAAACTACGCTTGTTTCCATATTGCCAGAACAATTAAATTCCTTTAAAAATACAGGTTTTGCTAAAATTATTAATTGGTGTTTCTAAGGACTTTCTTTACAAGTATTACAAAAACAGGTAATGCATGAACAAGACAGAACGTCGCAGTTTAACAAGAAAATAAAATTTACCAGAAGAACGCGCTCCTTTTTCGGATCCAGAAACTTGATTTTCATTTTCATTATCTAAATTAAAAAGTGAAAACAAAAAGGAAAATTATACTATCAATAACATTTGTGCATAACTTATTTTATATTGATTAGTTTTCAAACTTCAGTTGAAAACAAATTATAAATTTTTAAGGACAGTTCCACCACTACGAATACAACAATCAAACGTTAAACACACATTACAATGTGGCTCAGTAAATATCTTTTTTTCTCTTGTATACTTTAATGTCATTTATGTTATCTTAAACTTTTGTATGGATTCCTTGATTACAAAAAATAACAAAAATGTTTAAAGTTTGATTGTTACGTCTGTTACAGTGGAACTGCCCGAAATTGTAAATATAAATAACAAACATTTATAAATACGAATCATGCAGTCATCTTTACATATATTTGACTATTGGGAGCTCATTAAAATAAAACTACCTGAATGGGCACTTGCTTCCTTTTCAGAATCAGACGCTTTGCGCTCTTCCTCATCTAAGATATAATGTAAAAAATATAAGCTTGCATGATATTTTATATATTTATTTACTATATAATAAGAAAAAGTAATACAATAGCTTAATAAACTGAATGAATCCAAAGTCATCAGTCTTATTGAATACTACTTATTTCACTTTTAGAACCTTCTTTTCAAATTTATCATGTATTTAAAAATTGTGATGTACAATAATAAAAAAAAAAAAAATTTGACTTTGATATTTTGCTATGCAATGGATTTTATAAAAATAAGCAAACACTAATTTTTGAATTCCCCCCCCCCCCCAAAAAAAAAGGAGAGAGAGAAAATATTTTGAGATTTAATTTTAACTTTTTCTTTCTTTACACATCTTTAAAAAATCAATTAATAAATTATTAATATAACTGCGGAAAAAATAGCGCAGGGTAAAATACATTATTTAGAAAATGAATTTTGCTTTTCATTTTCTCCACCCTGTACTTTGAAGGATTTATTCATGCTAACAGCTCTGGCACAACCCTGATGTCCATAAAATGTTTTTACAATTGGGGAAAAATGAGCATTTTACAGGTTTTTAAATACTAATTCAGCTTAGCTTAAAAAGCTTTTTGAAACAACAAATGAATGCAACTAGAAAAGTAAAGACAGTAAAATTTTTCGTTCTTATGTTAACATGTCTGTCTCAATTATTTTTAAATACATCATGCTATAAAAATACAAGCTAAGTTACATACTTTAAGATAGAATTCGCTATTTATGTAAATGATGTTTATCAGCTTGTTGAATCACTTATTCTTATAAATTTCTTTAAATTATCAAACGCTTCCTACAGTCTGAAAGTGATACTGGCTTAATGTACTGAAAGGAGTTGTTAATAATCTTATACCTAAAGATTTTTTAGCAGAACCTTTTTTTTTTTAAATTCAAAATATTTAACATACACATGCAATGACTTAGTCAATTGTTGGGATGAACAACTGATAGTAAATAATTTTAATTTTATTTCTTAATGCGCACACATAAAAGTACAATATAAAAATTTACCAGAAGAATGGGCAGCTTTTTCTGATCCAGAGTCCTGGTTTTTGTTTTCATTTTCTAAATAAATATAATAGGAACATTGAAAAGAAAAAATAAGAAAAAAAAAAAAAACGTAAGGTATATATAATTACTCTCAAGGTCAATTAAAATATGTCATTAAAATATGCTGAGGCATTTTTTTAGAAAAGTGAAATTCACATACAAACACAGCAAAGACAATAATAGGATTCAATTCTATTCCTTGAAAAATAAATTTTTCTAAGGATAAAGGCAAGGGAAAAAAGATACTATGCACAGTTCAACTTTTTAATGAAAATCTTCCGCGAATTTCGCGTGTGTCTCTTCTGATGGTGTCAAAATAGAGGTAGTAGATAAAAGAGAGATTACAATGTTTTGTTTTGTTTTGTTTTTTTTTTTTTTTTGCAAATATTAATACTAGTGGTGCCCAACCCATGGCTCGCAGGGCACATACAGCCTGTGAAGCTGATCAGTGTGACCCATTGTTTTGTTCTATGTTACAAATAGAAAAGCACAGAAAGTGCTTTCTATTTGTAACTGTTCTATTAGTAACAATATCACATTGGAGCCAAATATTCAGAAATTGGTTTCTGAAAAATATGCCTTTAATAAAAAAAAAGTAATGATAACAACATTTATTGGTTTGTAATTCTCTTTCCACTTTCATATTTTCTCACGTTATTTAGAACAGAATAAAATATTGTGAAATTTCATGTGTGTTCTGGTCCGCGAGAATTATTTTAACTTGAGGTTCAGCCCTTGTGCAGAGAAAGGTTGGGCAGCACTAATTTATACAACTGTTCAAATAAAAACAAAATTCTGAAACTGTGCAGAACAGTTTTGATACAATTTAGACTAATGATTTTAACAAAGTCTCAAAAACTCTGAATACACATAACATTGAGATTACAGTGGAACTCCGGTAACTCGACGCGCGGATAACTCGAATGCCTCCGTTAGTCGACATTTAGTTTTCCAATGGCTGATCCAATGTTAATTTCAATGGTTGAAAACCTCTCCAGCTAGATACACATCTACAGGAACCTCTGTAAGTTGACACCCACTTGCTATGTTTGTCCACTTTTCCCTACCGATATTCTTTCACATTAAACATTTCAGAGAATTTTGCTGTTTATTGGACAGTCAATTCATTGTTTTCTAGTGAAAACTTTTTTTGAGAACCCCCACTAGTATCCAGAAGAAACAATCACCACACTCTGTACTGCTGTTGCAGTCCAAGGGCATAAGAAATGTACCCAGGGCAGTCCAGAAGAGAAACAAGGCAGCACCAGCACGATATATGTTTTTCAAACAAGCGTGAGCAGGGCTTTTCAAGAGCTTTTATCTCTTTTCAAAAAGTATAGATTTATTCCTAATAAAGTATTCAAAATTGTCCTATTTATTTTATATTCTTCTCAAACAAAAAAAAAGAAAAAAAATTTAATCACTTTCTGAAGTTAGTTTTTATATCACTGATGGTAGTAACCAAGTATAGTTACTCGGTAACTTTAAAATAGGCGTATCAAGTTTAAAATGTCGCGTCGTCTCCATGGAAACCGTACAAAAGAAAGCAGCTCCACTCTTTTTTTTTATGCACTGCTGTTGAGGCATTTCATTTAATCTGTTTATTGAATTAGGCTTACGCTTTTATTTATATCCGCATATCTCAGTCATTGTTGCCACTCAATTCCGGGGGAAAAATTCCCTGTGTTTTCCCTGCATGAATATGCAGTATTACGAACGAGCAAACACTGATATTCTATATGAACATTAATATCCTAGCACAGAAAAAAACTAACTAAATAAAAACATAGGGAGGCAAAGCAGCATTCATTAAAACTGAAATCATACAACGGATTGATGACTAATCTCATACTCTCTAATTAAATTAGCATAAGCTTTAAAATGCATTTCAAACTAAGTAATAAATATTTTTTGCTTCTATAATACACAATTAAATATTTATTTATAAATAAATTAACTCAGCAAAAAAAAAAAAAAAAAAACTGAAGTAAAATTACTATTTATTTAATTTTATTTATAACTATTATTTTATTCATTTGCACATAAATTTTTTCAATGGTAGTTTACATATTTTAGAATTCATTTTAGCAACTTGAACATTTGAAAAAAAGTAAAATTCCCTGCACTTTCCAGATTTTTGAAGAAATTTTCAAAATTCCCTGTATTTTCCCTGTTTTTTCAGGTTTCCCTGTGGCCTGGCAACCCTGTGAGTTATTTCTCAACATTTTCTAACAAATCTAGTCACACATAAATAGAGCAAAAATTTCTAAGAAAAAGTTGCTTTATTAATGTTGATTTTTCAATAGAATAATAGTTTCTTCACAAAGCAATTTTAACCGTTTGAATTTAACCATTGCTGCAAAAGCTGTGGGGAAAAAGTCCATAGCGCCATTACTATGACAACCATCAGGGAAAAAGTGCAGAGAGTGGGAAATAAATTTTACTTTGAGACACCAACTCTCGATACACAGGCAATACAGGAAACACTACAACAGGCGAAATTATAGAGCCTTGGTTAGTTAACATTCGCTTAACTCGACATATTTTTGTGGTCCCTAAAGGAGTCGAATTACTGAGGTTCCACTGTATTAAACATTTCATTAAAAGATAAGTTAAGAAACAAATTGTTTATGGAAACTGCTAAGCTTTTAGCAATGCTTTAAAAAGCATCAATTATGTATAGTATCAATAAAATTTCTCACCAGCATCTTTATCAGAATCTGATTTAGTGCTTCGTTTTTCATCACCTGAGAGGAAAAAATATTCAAATTTTAAAATGAGTGAAGTTTAAACACTTTATATGAAATGAAACATAAATCCCTTATTATAAGAATTTCAACAAAATATGAAGCTGAAACCAAAATACATATAGTGCAAAAAATAAGAAAAAAAAATGACATCAAGAATTAGGATACCATATCAACTGAAATAAGTTACTGATGTAATATTTCCTTGCAATAAAACTACAGCTTTTCCTACCCTAAGAATGTAATGCAAAACCATAAAAAGAAGGGAGAAGCAAGATGTTAAATTTCAAAATTTTTGTATTTGCCTAATATTAATAAAATGGATAGAATTTTAAAAAGTTGCACTGGCTGCTAACAAAAATTTAAAAGTCTAAAATGCTTTAATAATTATTTCTTTTCACACTGAAAATTTTGTAAAACATTTTACAGAATCACATGTATTATTGTATTTACCATCAGAATCTGAATCAAGAATTCTCCTCTTCTTTGCACTAACGCTACCACCAGAGTCACTCTCGCTATCAGAAGCAATTCTACGCCGCTTGGGCGCATCTTCCTCATCGCTCCTGTCACTATTGCTAAGATCGCTAATGAAAGAGAGAAGGGAAAAAATAGATGAACACAAAAAATAACACAAACTTAAAATTATAAATGGGGATCAAACAATGGAAGATGTAATTCTCGAAAAAATAATCCCAAATTTCGGACATTTCCATTCGGGAACATTGATGTGTTGAAGTTTTTTACTAAGGTTTTTAATGGATTACGCTGTGTGCTATTGGTTTTAATTCTGTACCTATGGAAACATAGTTGATATTGATATAATTGCTCACATTCACATGTATTTCAAATGGTTAACAGGTAAAAATCAAAAATAAATTAAAATAGCTAAATGATTAAACAAAAGTTCTAAATTAACTTGTAACTACAAACAATTACTGTATAATACAATATATAATGCTTAGATAAAAGCAAATTACCTTATTTAAAATGTTTTTTTACTCTTCATATACTTATTTTTAAGTTCTCCTTAATATTTGTGATAAGAAGGCGAACTAGTTATACTAACATTTTCGCCCTTCGAAACACATTTTCTCGTGTTTCATGTGATTGGGAGAGAAATTTATTACTAATTGATAGGATCCAAAGACGGGTTTTTCAGAACAGTCGTAAATATCGGAACTTATGAGTACAAAGCGGGTTTTATAAAAGCACTTTTGTCCCAGAATTAGAGGCCTAGGGGGTGGGGATAAGAAAATGATATAGTCGAAAACTGAAATGGCATTGATGTGTATTACGTGTGCCAAAAGTAGTTCATAGCAGTTATGAGACTGTACATTATAAAACTAATAAAGCAGAGAAAATTGCCAATTTCGTATACTGAATTACCGCAATGTTCCCGGTTGGGAACATAGAAGTTTGATAGCTTATAGAAAATACATTTTGGATGCACCTTTTTTTTGTCCTGTTTGTTCATTAACATGATTGCTATTTATTATTACTCTAAAATTTCATAAGTGTTAGGTTATATATTATTTGATCAGTATTTGATTATTATTTGATATAGTATTCAAAATGTATATATATATATATATATATATATATATATATATATATATATATATATATATATATATATATATATTGATCAATCTTTGTAAAAATGAACAAAAGGGTGTTTTTGAGAAATTTTGTAGGCCATAGTTTGTATAAAGGCAAACAGTTTTTTGTTCTAAAAATTTGGGTTTACTTTTGATAATGAAGATTTTTTTTTTTTAATCTTCATCGGCAAATTTTATTTAAACATTTTTTTTATTTGGATATCTTGTTAGGGAACATTGGTATTAGAAAGGTTAAAATAATCAAATATCTAAACAATCAATAAGAATTAAATTGATTTCTAGTTTCAATTAATTAAAATTTTTAACTTATATCCAAGTACAGCTTACTTTACATCCTAATTTCTCAAACTTTAGCAACATACATGGGTACTCTTTTTATTTTAAAAGTTCACAAATTATTCAAAGAAATTTGAATCATGTAGAGACACTTAATAAATATCAAACCTCTTTCGATCTGATTTATCTTTGCCACTTTCAGAGTCCTCACTAGTAGATACAGTAGCTTTGGAAACAACCCGACCTCGCTGTTTTGCAGTAAGCCCATCATCTTTAACTGGTTTCTGCTTTTTCTTTGATTCTCTTCGCTCTTTTCTGCGAGCTTTGCGAGATTTTTTGCCTTCTTCACCTTCATCATCAGTCTCACGATCATCTCGAGGCACACGCCTACAAAATGTACATAATGGAATAATTACTAAAATGAACTAGCACAAACAGAACTTCATTAAGAAACTTTATGTATATATATAATAGAATCATAACTTTCAAACCTAAAGCTTTCAGAAGCAGAATGTCAATTAAAAGTATCTTCGGTGAAATATTGTCCACAAAAATATTCATGGATGATACAAATTTTCTTTGAATGGTTAATGGTGCATTTGTTCAAGATATAAAGCATTTTCATACTGGAGGTGGGGGAATTCTATAACAAGCCAATTTTATTTGACTATGACTCCACCAAAACACTCAATGAGACAGAAGTTAGTTAAAACTTAAGAAACAATTATAAAAAATGGCTCATGGGATTTGTAGTTGAAAGACAAAATGATGGAAGCAAAATTATCAATTATTTAAAACCTACAGCAATGAAAATACTTGGTTAATTAATGGTCTGCTTCTCTTGGAATTAAAAACACATCAATAGTGAAATCTAGGGAAAGTTTGTGGATAAGGTTCAGTCACTAGTATTATAGTCTTTACATGTATTTCGGTCTTATTTTTTTATACACTACAAAAATATATTGAATTCATAAATTTCTGACTTATTAACAGATGCTTCAAATTTATTATTTATTATGGTTTTTACATACATTTGGTTTTTATGGAATATTATATGGCGAAGATCTTTTCTATGGCATAATCGAAATATTTTCAATTTTTAAAGGAGGGGGGGGGGGTCATCAAGAGGCTTTTCAGTTAAGCTAAGAACTGAATAATCAGAATTCAGATAATCAAAATTCTACAGTGTATTCATTTTCAAGTACATTTGGGAACAATAAGATAAATTTTATGAAACAATAAACAGGAAAAGAACCAACTTCTTCTTCTTCTTCTTTCTTTCCTTTCCATCTTCTTTATCTTCCCGCTTCCTTTTCTTCTTTTCACCCCCACCTTCTCCTCCTTCTCCTGACTCACTACTATCACTGACATACTCATCATGACCTCTTTTACCCTGAAATGTCATTGAAAATCATAAGCAAATCTTTCTTCAAAGACATAAACAAGCATTCAAAAGAATGATGCAGTATTAACAACTAAAATCAACCAAAGATTACATACACTAATTGCACTTATGGTATACACCTACATTTAAAGGCATAATCATTCAAAGGATATCCTCAAATTAATTTGAAGTATCTTGTTCATTTGAATTTTACGTATCTATGACAAAATTCTGGATTAGCAGTTGCCATACGGGTGACCATTTCATTGAAAATGGCTACCAAAAGTACCAGTTGATAAAAGTGATGACCATGTATTTCTTTATTTGTTATATATCACATATTTTTGTTTGTTGTATGCTTGTACACTTAAATTTAAATAGCATATTTATTGAACTCTTGTTTGTTTATTTTGTAGAGGATTATCTCTTATATTACTAACAAATAGGTTATTTCCTTTTTCTAGGCTGCATATAAGCTTCTTTCAAAATGGCTACCAAAAGTGCAAAAGTGGCTACTATTTTTTATGACTGAGGTAGCCAGTGGTAGATGTTTAGGATTCCTAGTCTACAGCTTTACTATGAGATCAATTTAGCATCTTGAACAGAACAGATTTTTATTTTGCATAAAATTTAGTACTTTGATGAGTTGGGTAAAAAAGAAATGCATCATAAGAAGAAACTTACTTTTTTCTTTGGCTTGTCTGAGACCTCACTGAATATCAATTTGCTCTTGCTCTTTTCAACAAATTCTTGACGTTTTGTGATAAGTTCTTGCTCTTCTCTGAGACGTTTCTCTTGCTCTTGCATCTGTAAGAAAAGCAAAATGCAGAATACATTTTAAAAATAATGATTTTACATCAACACATGATTTTGCACCAAGTACAATGGGAACTGTTTTAGTTAATAAGCATAGTTTTACAAAGAATAAAATTGAAACGTTATGCAAGTCAACATTTCTATTCTTAGAAGTACTACTTTTCTTCGAGGAAAAAACTGAAAAATCAGATATGTTTTGGGTAATTATTTTAAATCTTACTGACATTTCCGTAGGCATTTTAATCTAAACAATACCAAGCTGTACCAATATTTTTGAGAGGTGAGTAGTCTGGTTTACATAGTCTAGATCCAAATTGTTATGAAACAACAGTTTTTGCTTATATCAGGCCTTTTCACCACTCAACAGACAAACTTCAACAAGCCTTATCAATTAGACTTCAAATATGCAGTCAATATTAAGAATAGTTTCCGAGGCAAACTAAATGGGAGGGAAACAGTGAATAAGAAGCGAAGCAAAGTTCATGCATCAAGCATTTCTTTATTTATTTGGAATATTGAAAAAGAACTCACCTGTTTTTCAAGTATTTT
This sequence comes from Uloborus plumipes, assembly GCA_038373865.1. Classification (NCBI taxonomy): domain Eukaryota; kingdom Metazoa; phylum Arthropoda; class Arachnida; order Araneae; family Uloboridae; genus Uloborus; species Uloborus plumipes. The sequence continues at coordinate 18,714 of JAXGGA010008560.1, read as the reverse complement.
CTTTTTCAATGCTTCCCTCTCTTCTTCCTGTTCACGACGCAATTTGCGTTCTTCTGCATCCACTCTACGAGCTCTAGCAACATGATATTGTGCCTGATTCAACAAATCAGCACATTGCCTTGAAAAAAATTGATTTAAAACATTCACTCAAAACCCAATTTTATTAAAACTTCATCATTGAATACATTTTAAATCAAATTTATTGTATCACTTGCAAGGAAAAAAAAAGCAAGGAAAAAAGTTAATATCTTTGTTGAATTAGTTGAATTGGTTTTGCAGGTTAAAAAAAATATCATTTGGTACCAACAATCGGAGTATGTTAAGATTCAATACAATATTAGCAGAGATTATTTAATGCAATAAATACTAAAAAAAAAATTCCTATATTAACGCATAAAAACAATATGTATATGGACGAAAAATAAAATGCAAATTGGTGTAGCAAAATTGTTTCAAGAACAATTTATTGTAATGTACATACCATATACACTAGGGTGGAGTGAAAAAAATGAATTTTTGATTTTCGTAAACGGGTACCTTTCATTTACTGTGAATGAGACTAAGTAACAATTCTGTAAAATATTTCACTTTTGCGACGTTATCTTTAGTCTGCGCATTTGGCCTAAAGTTTTGAAAATTTTGATTTTTTTAGATTTTCAAATTTTTTTTAAAATATTGCAAATGATAAAACTAGTGACGGGTGGTTATTAAATGGAAGAAAAAGGTTTGAAATATACAAATAATTTTTTAAAACTATTTTAGATTATGATTTCAGTTCGTGCATTACGCTAAAAGTTCATCAAATTTCCCAAAATTTCTGATATTTTCAACATTTTTTAACTCAGTATTTCCTCTCAATATTCACTTGAAGTGTCTTCAAACCTGGTTTTATTCATTTTGTTATTACTTTGAACCGTGCAACTCTTCGCTAGCTCATGTGGAACTACCCAGGGCTCACCACGAGGAGGTAACCGCACTTCGAGTCCTATACATGAGCCCTTCCTTCCACCAATGCGAGAACGTATTTACATTTCTTAGATACGTCTTTAACAGTTAAATTGTTCCTTTGTGTCGTAAATTGATCAAATATTTCTGTCAGATATCCTCCTTTTTACTAACCTTTTTCTTTTCCTGTGATTAAATACCAATTTTGAAGAGCTTGTGACCTTTTTGACAGCTCTTTCAACTGATTGAGCCTTGAATGGAAGTTTAAAAAGAGCGCATTCAGAAATTATACTTAAATTCTCAGTTTCCAGTAATCTTTGTAAATATTGTGTTGTTAAATTACGTGTAAAAGGTGGCTTTGTAATTTCCACATTAAGACAAGAAATCATATCGATGTATTATGATTTTTTATTTGTGTATGTAATGTATAAAAATTGATTTTTATCTATTTTTGGGTTCTGAACTTGTTTGCTCGTTTATTTTTTAGATTGAGTGTTGATAATACGATTTAAAACAAGTTTCTTTATACGCTCTCTCTTATGAACTAACTAGATTATTACTCGGCGTTGTCCGGGTGCTTATTAATACAGCATAGCTCTAAAAAATATTTGAATGAATTCTATCCACATGGAAATATAAAAACTTTTTAAATGCTAAAATGAAATAGGTAAGCCTTAAATTGATAGTTCATTGTTAATCGTAATCTTTGTTGGGAAATACTCCTATTTAAATTTGTGTGTTAAATTTGGTCAATTTGTATGCTTAAAATCTTATCTCTATTATTCTATGTATTCAAAATGGAAAGAAAATGGCCATTTTGAGACAAAAAAATTAAATTTTGAGCTTTTTGGAATTTTTTAGAATTTTAAAACCCCGCCTATGTGAATTCTAGCACATAAAGGAACTTCTGTGCCAAGTTTGATGAAAATCTGACAAAAACTGGATTTGTTTAAGGAACAAACATACATACATCCATTTTTATATATATTGATATCGATAACAGCATATTTCTAGGGTGCCAAGTATACATTGTTTTGAATGGATGTGAATACAATTTTCTGCTTCTTCCCAGAGAAATAAATGTAACTCTTTATAATCTCACTAAAATTCATAGCTAAATCAGTAACGTCTGCACTTCATCCTAAAAAAACAAGGACACTTTTACCGCGAAAGTTACAAACTCTTTTAAAAATTATAGTCTAAAGATTATGTTTGCTGTAGTCAACCATCTGGTTTGGGAAAGCTTTCTTGGACTTCTGTTTCATAATTTTTTGGATATGTTTCCAGTCAAAACTACCTTACTCATCTCATGAAGTTACTGTTGCTCAGAACTTAAATCATTTTTATTGTCGCCATCGATCTGATCAATGACGAACTCTATAGGTTCATATTAAATTGATTTGAAAATATAACATGTTGTTTAGCTTCGTCCCAACAGGCCCAAAAAATCACTTTGGTCCACTGATAGGTCTCACTGGTAGGTCCAAAAGCCGCAAATTAAGTCCATTTAAATATTAATTGGCAAATATCCCATTACAGAGGTTTACCAAGTTTTTCTTCCAGTTTCCGCATTACACCTTTGTATTTTCCTGTCTTTGTAGCAAATCCATCAAAACCAATGCAAACAATTTCCTTCGCAAAGAAACACTTGGTAGAATCCTAGTTTAAGGTCCGGCGATAAATGAATAAATCTGGCAACCACAGAATTAGCATTGGATGATTGGATTGTTTGGCGACTTTAAGCAAAATGGCAACCATAGAATTATCATTGGATGATTGGATTGTTTGGCGACTTTAAGCAAAATCGCCAAACCCGGACCTTAAACTAGGATTCTACCAAACACTTTTTTGTTCCTGACTTGTCTAAGAAGTGTAAATATGTGCACTCTGTGGTTGGAAGCAAAAGAGGAGCGCGGGTGGCACCCAAAGTCCTGCCTTTCTCTCATGGTGAGTCCTGGGTAATTTCAATGAGCAAGCAAAGAGTTGAGTAGTTCAAAGAAACACCAAAATGATTAAGAAAATGTTTTGAAGGCACTTTAAGTAATTATTGAGAGGAAATATTAAATTATAAAAATGTTTGATCAATATTGAAAATATCGGAGATTTCGGAAAATTTAATGAACTTTGGGCCTAATGCGCAGACTGAAATCGTAATCTAAAATGGTTTAAAGAAATTCTTTGTATATTTCAAACCTTTTTTTTTCCATTTAATAACCACCCGTCACTAGTTTTATCATTTGCAATATTTTTTTTAAAAAATTGAAAAATCTTTAAAAAATCAAAAATTTCAAAACTTTAGGCCAAATGCGCAGACTAAAGATAACGTCGCAAAAGTGAAATATTTTACAGAATTGTTACTTAGCCTCATTCACAGTAAATGAAAGGTACCCGTTTACGAAAATCAAAAATTCATTTTTTTCGCTCCACCCTAATATACACAATAAAATTAAACTTAGAGAAAATTAATCAATAATCAGTGGCTGGTAGAGTCAAACTGTAAAACAAAACTTACATTTTGTGATTTTTTTTTATTTGTAATTAAAATTTCACGTTATTCGTATTATTGAATTTTAATAAAGCTTGACCACAGAGACATGGGGCGTGACCTTGAAGCGGAAACAGACCGCTTCATTTCATATAAGGAATCATCAGAAAAATAAAGTAGGCAAAAAAAAAATTGAATGAAGTAAGAAATTAAAAAATAAGTTTTTTCTTTAATTCAACCTATTTTAAAATTAAGCTGTCCTTTTCCGTCTCAAGGTCATGTGCCATCTCTTCGTGGTCAAGCTTTACCATGATTTCAATGAGCTAAAGTGTTTATAATTCAAAAATATATAATTGTAAAAAAATTGCATAACGTGAATTTAAAAAAAGTGCTTATAACGAGCCACCGATAAAAAACTAAGTACTTTTACAATATCGAAAACAATTGTCACAAAGCAAGCATATACTTTTGTTCAAAACCTCCTAAAATGTTCATATTTGCTGATTAATATCTTAGATATGGACTAGACAATTAAAACAATTGAAAAGCAATTTTTTCATTAAGTAACCATACGGAGGTTGACATCCATGAATGCAACTTTATACTTTCGAAATCTAAAGGGAACATAAAATTAAAAACTGAACACAGTGGGATTGATAGGGTCATCTCTTGAGAACAGATTCAGAAGGGGAAAATCCATTCAATACTTTTCCATATGTAGCTCTTTTTTATAAAGTCTAAGAGGTAAGAGGGAAAACTTATGGGTGAGGTATTAGCAGGTTCAGGGCCCGAGTAACAAAAAAGGAGTCCAAGGCCCAGAATACTTTGGAGACCCCCCCCCCCCAATACATTCCATCTAAGTCAATGCAAAAATATTCAGTAATTTTTTGGAAGTGTCGATGATAGTCCTTTTGGCAGTCATAGCATTATATATGCAGTTGCGCTGTATACATTATATCTTGCCCCCAAAGTGCTTTTTTATTTCCATTTTAGCTTGAGAGTTTTAAAGCAATAAAACCCAAGCAAGAAAACTTTTTTACTTGCACAAAATTAATTAAATAAGAGAAATGCTAATAAAGTATCAAAAGTTTCTTTTTTCCCAATTAACAAATTATTATTTTTCCTTAAAAATACATAATTCTTTAATGCTGTGCAACAGTTTTCAGAAATAAGAGGCCCCTAAGGAAGTTGGGGCCCCAGTCCCAGGCCTAGTTGGCCCTGTGCCATAATCAGGCCCTGAGCAGGATTGCTAAGATTTGGATTTCTGAGCACAGCAGTTAAGAATTAGAGATCCGTGACTGATGGAAGAATAATCTGAAAACAGCCTCAGAACAGGACTGGGGTTCACAAAAATATGTTATGCCTACATGTTATCTAGTTCTTAAAGATCCCTATTTTTCTTTAACACACACACACACAAAGAGATGACAGAAAAAGAGAAGCTAGAAGAAAATAAACACTTTTATGTCACTTACTTCATTTCAGCATTCACTAGACGCAGATCATATTTCATTCGATCACCATGAATGCCCAAATAAGTGAAGTACCTGAAAAAAATAGAATTTAGTATTAGTAGTATTTAGTATTAGTATAACGAATGATCAAGTTCTACACAAACTGCTTAAAATGCTAAAAAGCTTAAAAACTGTTTTTGTATACATTAAGTTAAAATAGACCCAATTTTCTGCATTCAGTAAATAATAGTGATGATTTCTGTGACTCTTTCTTTCTTCCTCTTTTTTTTTTTTAAAGTATAAAAGGCCATGGAAAATAAGGAGTTTACAAAGTTAATTTTCAATGTTCAGAAAAAACTTACAAATAATAGTATGCGGTAAAAGAAAAGAAATGCTTCAAAAATAAAAATAAACAGCAATATACTGGATTGCAAAAGCCTTAATTTACCAGAAACAAGTTAAACCTTTTTACTTCCTTTTACGTAGTAAAGGAAGTATTGTGATCACGAAAAAAATTTCACTCAAATTTCGGTCTAAATTTTGACTTTGCTCACCCCTGAATGAATGTCGCGTAGTTTTTTCGACCTGTCAGCACGTGCATATGTACCTAACAACATACAAAGAGCCGAAAAATCAATTTCGACCACCCCCCGAGTAAATTACGACGAGATTTCTCGTGACGTCTGTATGTACGTATGTGCGTATGTGGCTTGCATAACTCAAAAACTATATGTCGTAGAAACTTCTAGCTTGGTATGTAGGCTCTGAGGGGGGTCTAGTTGTGCACCTCCCCTTGTGATTGCATTCGAATGTTCCCAAAGGGGTCTTTTACCCCTTTTTTGGGGTAAATCAATGTTAATTTCAATACAGACTCAAGTGATATGAATTGGCGCCACCACTTGGCGACATGTCGCCAAGATTTTAGTCGCCAAGTGTTTGACGCCAACTTGGCGACATATCGCCAAGTTGGCGACAAATTTGGCGAAAAAATTATTTTTTGAATTTGGGTTCAACTTGGCGCTATTGGCGATATTTTGCGAAAAATTCACTAAATGATATTAAAATCAGCAATATTTAGAAAAATAATCATTGTAAAATATTTTTTGCATTGTTTCGTGGTAGATTAGGGGAGTAAACATTTGAATTGTTACCTTGCTCACTCCAAGCACTTTTTTAACACTTAAGGCAACTACTAAGAAATTTACACGTAAAAGGAAGTAGTGTGGGGTCCATACCAGATTTTTTAAATAAATTTTCTGACTTTTAAATTTGAGGGGGAGGGAAGATAGGTGTTTAAAACCAAAAAAAAAAAAAAAATCATTTATTTTTAGAAATTATTTATTGAATAACCAAAAATATCACATAACATTTCATTTGTTGTTTTTTTGTAAATACAGAGCATAATTAATCATATACTTTTACGACATAAAATAAAAAAAATGGAGTTATAAACAATATTTTAATATACAAGAAATTTAGCACTATATATATCAGGACATTAGTTAAAATAATTCCTGTTTTTTGATAAAATTATTTGATGCAAAAAGTATTCAAATATGCTTTTATCACTACAAAGTACAGCAATAACAAACCTGTGGGCTAGATTGAGTTCATGGACTGCTGACAACACTGATTTTAGAGTACTTTTTTCATCTTTCAATGTTTGAGTAGCTAGTTTCTGAAGCACCAAAGCTATGTTATATAAAATAACAGTATCATGAGGTGCAACTCGACGAGCCTAGGAAAAAAGAGTGAATTTACACACAGTACTAGTCTCATTTTCTGATACCAAAATTAGGGAATTTCGAACAAATATTATATGAAAAGAGTCTAACTTCCAATTTATGCTTAGATAATTTGTGCAAAAATAACTGCAAATTTAAGCCTACATGATTCCCAAAAATAGCATAGAATGATTCATTATAGGTGCAACACTAACAAATCTCAATAAACAATTTTTCATCAATATCAAATAAAAAATTCTCAACAATCAATATTTGCAAACAAGATTTGACAATTTCATTGAGTTTCATAAGTATCTATCAACTAAACGTTTACCTTCAAGTTTAATAAAACTTAAAATTGAATAAGATACAATACCTTTAATAATATTTGCTTGCACTCAGCAAGTTTTCCACAGCGGAAATGTGCTCTAGCCAGATACATCAATATCTCCACATTATGATGACGGAAAAACTTCTTTAAGCAATTTTCGTACTGAAAAGACATTTAATATAAAATACATAAGCAGCTATATCAGAACATAAAAAGAGATTCTTTAGATCTAGATTTTTTTTTTTTAATTTCAAATACCATTTGAATAGCTGCTACATGCTGTCGCTGTTCTACATATATGTGTGCTATGTTAAGCCAAACATCGCAAAAATCTGCTGTTGCTTCACGCACTTGAGCAAAACAATCCCTTGCCTCCGAAACATAGCCTTTGTGAGCTAAAACAGAACCTATAAAAAAAATAACATTTATTTTGAGTACATGTTTAAATGTGTATTAATATGTCATAACAAATTATAAGTTTCAGCAGGGGTGCTCCTCTCCTAAATGCGATAGTGTACCGCAAAAAATAAGACAGCACCACCAATCCCCTCATAAAATGAGATAAAAAACCCTATAAACTTAGCCCAGCTAAAAGTATCGATGGTATACTCTGCGCCATAAACCCCTCTTCCTAACTTCTGAGCACCTCTGGTTTTCCAATGCTCATTAGGCAATGGGGTAGCCAGCAAGGGTATGACCCGGGGCGGTAATTCGAGGTGGCACACCCCCCCCCCCCCCAAAAAAATCACGAACCGCAAGCAAAAAAAAATGTTTGAAACCCATTTTGTCACACCTCAACGGGTTAACTCGGCTAACCCCCTCCCCCATAGTAATGCTTTAGCGTTTTACAGAGTAAATATTGATTTTTTTTTCTTCTTAATTTTCGTTTTTTCTTTTTCTTTTGGTCCGCTCAGAGTGTCACTCCCCAGACGAGTGACACCCAGGGCAGACCGCCTCCCTCCCCCCGCCCCGTAGTGACGCTACTGCATTAGGTCAATGCAAAGATTAAGAAAGTTTGGATAGCGCAACAGCTGCCAAAGTACAAGAACTAGGACAATTTCAATGTCATTTATATCTTCTTGCAATGCATTCCAATTTCGATTAAACCCTTCCCTCTCCTTTTCGTCAAAAAATGAGCTGAGTTTCATACCTTTATTTCTCGCTCTCGTGAAATTTCAGGGCAAGAGTATTATCATAGCAACGAGCCAATAAGAATAAAACTAATTCATTTATTTTGCCCGAAAACGTTAAACATCTTATTTTTTTATTAGATAGCAGCACCAGGATATTCAATAAAATTCTTTTTTAATGCTTGAAACATATATTTTTCAATTTTCCTTGCTTGTGGGAAAACTAACATTAAGTCATAGTAACACTGAATGTTGACTTTTCCTAAAATTTTATTATTTTTTTAAATTTCAAGCCAAAAACAAATCCAAATTTAAAAATGAATGTATTTGTTGTTCTTTGATCTATTTTCATATAAATTTCAGGAATAAAAAAATAGGCTCTTTTATGAGCGTTTTCTTGAAAATGAATCTATCGTTAAGGGGTTAAAGTTTAAGAAAAATTGCATTTAATGCATAAATATTCCATGAATGTGCTATTCATGCCGTATTTTTCAGGTCATTAAGTTATATTTAACAGCTTGGATAACATCTAAAGGGTATATTTTCAGTGAGGTTCTGTAATCAGAATCTACGAAAAAAAAAAAAGACTTACACTAATACATGCTTTACACACTTTTTCTAGTGAAGGACACTTTTACCTTTTCTGTGACATTTATCTTCCAAAGTTAAAGTCCCTGACCAAAATTTGCCAGTGTATTTTACTTTTTAAGTTTTCACTCTGTCATGCTACTCTGTTTTGATGATAAATTCACCCAAATAGAATAACATTTCATAAATTATAACTGCATGCATTTGATATAACTTCAACTCAAAAAAGTTTTGGGTTTTGATGAAAAACACTAGCTTTTCAGATAAAATGTATAAGTTTCAAGACACATTTTTATCGTTTATTTCTATTTACACGTTATACTAAATCACTATTTGGCAATTTTGCCTTTTCATACAGCTATGTATAAGTTTTAAATCATGCATTTACTTTTCACTAGAATATACAAATAAATGCCAAGGCTAAAGGGAAAAAAAACATTAATGATTTTGAAAAAGAAAAGAAGGGCACCTTTTCTGCAGAGCTTGTGGCACAACTTTAAACTCAGAAGCCAACAGATAGTAGACTGGCTTCAGCAATAGGGTAAAACCACTTCTCTACTAGTATCCGAAAATTCTATGAAAATATTCATCATCTCTGTGCCAAAACATTTACTGCCTCACTTTTATTTATAAGTTTTGTTGCAAAAACTGAGTACTACCGTAGGTAGATGGAAAAAAAAAATCACAAAAGGAGAAAAAATATATGTGATTAAAAAACTCTAACAAGCATTTTAGGTACCTATTCCATTTGCAGCCCATATGTTTCTAGCATCAATACGCAAGACTTGCTTATAGATCGATAACGCTCTATCCTGATGCCTCTTTTCTTTATCTCTGTCTTTGCTTGGTTGATGCAGAGTTTGAAGCCATATATTTCCCAATGCAACCAACGAATATGTGTCGGCTGGACAAGCTTTTAAAATACGTTCAAACTTCTTTTGGCCTGGGCCCCATTCTTGCTTTGCAAGATGCAAATTTCCTATCAGAGACCATGCATCTGGATGATCCTAGTAAAAATTGAAACAATAATAAATAAATGAACAATAAATGCATTTTAAAGAGGATTTTTCATATTAATTAAAAGCAGACATGTTTTACACATAACACTCAATTTCCTTACAAATTGCTCAACAAAAGTTGCTTATGACACATAATAATTTTAAAAATGTACTAAACTTTTATGAATAGTTTTTGAAATATTAATAAAAAGATAGTTGGCAGAACTAATTAAAATATCAGAAATTCATAAACTGTTCTTTGAATGAAACTTTGAATTTTTAAAACAGCAAAATATTTTGACAATCAAGCAATAATGAGTTGAATTTTTCCGATTTTAATGTGAATAGCTACATTGAGTTCCAAACAAAAAACAAGCCAAGGCAAGTACCTGATTAACTTGAAGAGCTTCTTTAAACCAGTCAGAAGCTTCATAAATTTGTCCACGATCTCGAGCCATGCAACCTAATCTTAAATAACCTGAAATTTAAAAAAAAAATTCACATAATTTTGACAATTGTTAATCTCCATCTCCAATCAAAACTGGAAAGAAAATAATTAGCAATGCAGTTTATACTTAGTTGATACTCAGTGTTTTCAATTGGTTAGTAACCGAATACTTAGTTTCACTAAATAGTAAAGTACTATGCCAAGCATTAAAAACAAATAAATTATACTTGCAATATGTGCAATAGTAAAACTTTTCAGGCCGATTCCTCTCTGTTTGCAGAAAAATGAGTTGTTATGAGAAGATAGTGCCAGAAATCAAAATTATAGAGAACACTGAGTGCTCCTGACAGAACCCCTGGAGGGCCCCTCGTACATGTCTGTTGAAGACCTCACAATTGTCAGATTTGGTGTAAAGTGTAGATGAGTATGTGTATAGTTAAAATCTTCATATCACTTATCTAAATTAGTGGAAGCATCATAATAAGGAATAAAACCAGAATTATATGAGAAGTGCAGATCTTAATTAAAATTTGCTTTTATTATATCTTTTGGGAAGCACATGTTTATTAAGAAAGATTTGAAGATATCAATACATAGTCTTTTCATTAAAATCAGAATTTGAAGGCGAAATAAACTGAAATAAACTAAATATTTGCAGCACTAAAAATAATACAGTTGCCAAAAATTAATATAGTGTTTCGTCTTGAATATTTTTTTTAAATATAGACATGCACAACATACACATTAAAAGATTCTAATAGTATCAGTACATTAATATTTCACTATATTTAAGGGGAAAAGTCTACACTTTAATTTTTAGTACTAATAGCATCAAGTGATAAAATTCCTTATTCCTTTCAAAAAATTTAAGGTTGAACTTACAATCAACATAATTTGGATGTTCTCTTAAGATATTTTTGTAGAGCCTCTCAGCTTTATCAAACATACTAAGTGATTCATACAATCTTGCTAAATTATATGTGGTAGTGACTGAAATCGCTCCATAATAATGTTCATCATGTTCTGCATCAGTATGTGATCTTTCCAAAGATGCTTCATAATATTTCTAAAAGAAAGATAACAGATATTTTCATTTAAATAAAACACTAGCTAAAAAATCAATTAGAATAATTCAATAAAAATATGCTTTTTCATTGTTTAAATAGCAATTCTTGGCTACAGTCAGTCAAACAAATTGCTCAAGATATCATGTGCATAAAACATGGGGGCAAGTTAGATCATGTTTCTAAGACATAAAATATTTGACTCCCCCCTCCGCCCTTTACAAGCATGTTCAAGAAAATGAACCTAATATATAGTTTATTTAATTGTATTAAAACTGGGAGGGGGTGCCTAATTTTATTTTTAGCACTAAGAGAACAGTTTTAAGTGTAATAATCGATCACAAATAGAGGGAGATTTTTCAAAATTTTAGTTCAAAAAGCCTCATTTTAAACGATTGACCTCTTTGGACAAATGAGATCGATTTTTTCCATGCCCCGTTATACATCTTGGTGATTTCATCAAAACAAAAATCCTTCTTAAGACAGAAGGTCTTGCATCCATGGTATCAAATTAGAAAAACAAAAGTAATGACCAACAACAGGCACTGGGAACAGCTAGTCTCCAAAGAATGAATTAAACTAATCTGTTAATCAATCCCAAATGAAGACCCAAGAGCCCTCGAGACCATTCATAATATTGCAAATAACAGCTGAATTTGGTAAGCTGCTCGAAATGCTTAAATGCATGTTGAAGTAGCAATTAGATTTGTAGAAATACTCCCTAGAGAACTGCATTGAGCTGAAAATCTCAAGAGATAACTTGTTTGATTTCTATATGATAATTGAAAAATTTCTCTAATTTGCTTAATATGTAACTGAATAAGTATTAAGCGAGCCCAACAACTTAGCCTTGAATACAATTGTTTCTACTAAGGCATAAAAAAACGATGACAAACCTGAGCTTCTTTCAAATTGCCAAGACGGAAATGAAGAGCAGCCACATTATTCAAAATTTCGGGTGGTATATCAGCAGCAACTTTCTCTCTTAATATCTGTGTAGCAGTTCCATAAGCAGCTAGTGCTCCTTGAGTGTCGTATTGCTCAAGAATTTGAGCTAATTCGATCCAAGCTTCAATGTCTTCAGCAAACTGTTCTGTAACTTTCTTCAAATGAGCCTGAAACATATTATGTAAAATTAAGGGATCATCATATTTTATTGGAACATTACATTTCTGTAATTATTGTCTTTTCATCTCACTGCAACTGTTCTTAAATAGTGAAATATGCATTGAAATCACGAAAGTGCATTTACATATTTTTTATTTTTAGATGCATAAAGGAAAAAATTCGAACAAATTAAAACTGATCTATAGAATAATTAAAAAAACAAAAAGATTAGAGGACAGAGTTTGGTATGTATATATCACAATGGGGATTATAAAAGACATTGAGATTTACTAATGATAATTTTTGCTTAATTAATTCCAAATGATTTTACTTAATTAATGCCAAAATAATTCAAGCCAAAAAAGTAAAAAGTTAAAATAATGTCATTAAATTAATACTACATACACCATAACTAAAATATATCAATAAATGGAAACAGAAAATTATTAAAGACTTTTGAAATAAACCTTTGCTTGATCCCTTTTAGATTGACTAGAATTATGAGCATACAATGAGCCAAGAATTTTCATTGTTTCGTAATTGCCAGGCTGAGCTTTAAGAACTTTTTCAAAACACTGAGCAGCCTGTAAGAAAAAAAGAAAAAGCCAGTATTAAAACTTAATGTGTTTAATTACTTTACAACACCTAAAATGTAATTGATGTTGGACAATGTGTAACCCAAATACTTTGCTTAAAAAACGTGAGAATAATGAACGTCCCCTCCCCCCTTTCCCCCCAAGTGTTTTTTCTCAAAACAGTATGAAAATTATTTAGCAGTAATCAATTATTTCTACTTAGGTGAGCTGAAAGGCAAAGAGCAAAAAGCGCTCATCACTTTCACATTCGCATGCGTTCATAGTTCCCCAAGCCTCGTGGTTTATCTTGGCCTGTGTGGAGGTTGAATTACAGGTTATAATCACTGCATTTTTGAAGGATTATGCAATACACAACTATTTCCCAAATGAAAAGTTTATTTTTGCATATTTCTGTAAAGTTGACAGTGAATAAAAGAAATACTAAAAAAAAAACGCATAAATACTTTTATCAGGAATTTTAAAGAAATTATCAGTTCAATGCTTTAAATTTTAATTGATAACCATGCCATATTATGGGTAATAAATTTTGTCTCAATTATAGCTCTACTTCTTGAGAAGAAGCAGTCATAAATAATGAAAAAAATGTTTCACTGTTCGCCCCTCCCCTCCCTCCTTCTTGGAGTCTTCAAAGTATTGCCTCCAAAATTGGATCAGCACCTGTACTTTCTGAGGCATATCTGAGGACCAATTTTTGTCTGAATTTGGCAGCTACTTTCAGAGATATAGCAGACATAACAAAGGAAATATTCGATTGCTCCACCCTCCTTGGAGGATTTGGGGTCAGAAACTGATCAGCACCAACTCACATGGGGGTACACACGTGTACCACATTTCACTTGATTTCATGCAGTATTCTTGAGTTCAGACAGGGGTGATTGTGAGTTCATAACAAAATACCTGAAAGTTTTTAAGAAAAAGTCGGGGGGAGGGGGAGTGTTTTTTTAAAACTAAGGCCAGGGACGTCATTTCAAGTTTTTCCTGGGGGGGGGGGGGGGGCAAAGGGTGAAAACTGTTGAATTGTTAATTCTGTACGCTAAATTTTTTAGGTAGGTAATATTTTTGTTTTGTTAGTTGCCAACACTTAACTTTTGCTTATTATGTTTTGGCAACTTCCACTAATTGCTTAGTTGATTTAATGGATTCGTTCCTGTAGCGTTTGTCGCTAATTTGTATCAACCATTTTAACGTTTCAGACCTTTTCAATAAAAGTTTAGTTCAATATCTTCACAGGTTACGGGACCAGTTCACGCTCCGAACTGCGTTTATTGAATGTGAGTGGATTTGGCATGCTATATTTTTATCTTTTGAAATACATTAAATTCGAAGTCATTTGAAGAGTTAAAAGTAACGTAATTATAATGGCTGGCATTGACATTTCTGCTATTAGCAAATTTAGTGGAAAAAATTATTCACAGTGGAAATTTCAAATCAATTGCGCTCTTAAGGCAAAAGGTGTACTTTCGATCGCCAATGGGGCTTAAAGTAAGCCAAGTTCTGACAATGCGAAAATAGAACGATGGGAAAAGGACGATGCAGTAGCGATGTTCACGATATCATCGGCTATGGAGTTATCTCAAGTAACGCTTATAGAAAACTGTACTTCATCATATGAAATGCTTAAGAAACTGGACTCTATTTTTAAATTAAAGTCGGACTTTAATAAAATGCTGTTACTTGATAAATTTCATCAATTGAAAATGGAGTGCAATGAAACTGTTGAGCAATATATTGCAAAGATAGAAAATCTTGCTCATCAAACCAAAGATGTTGGAGAAAGTATTAGTGATGCTGCCATAATTACTAAAATTCTTAGCACATTGCCTCTGAAGTACAGAAATTTTAGACAAGCTTGGTTGTCTGTTGATGAAAGCAAACAAAACTTGTCAAATCTAACTGCGAGACATATCGACGAAGAAACTTCTTTGTCACAATCTGAGCAGAGTGAATCTGCGTTTTTGGCGTCAAATAGGTCTAAATTTACGCCAAAATTGCAGACCAGTGATCCCGAGAATAAGAAGAAATATAAAAATCAAAGTTTTCGGGTGGATAAAACCAAAATAACGTGCTATTCTTGCCACAAAAAAAGGACATTATGCTCGTGAATGTCCTACTGGGTCTCTCGAAAAAGAAAATGGCGCTCTAGAAATAGATGAAAATTCGTCAAACTACAGTGTATTCAATATTGAAATAAGAAAAACTATCGAAGACAGTGAACCGTGGATTCTCGACAGTGGTGCATCTGGTCACGTGACCTACAATCTGCATTATTTTGATAGTTTTAGCGAATCCAATGGTAATTCTTTCATTCGCCTTGGAGACAATTCAGAAATGCCGATCAAAGGAAAGGGAAACATAAAGATCAAAAGATTTGTAAACGGATATTGGCAAGATGGAGAAATAACTGGTGTTCTATATGTTCCAGATTTGAAGAAAAATCTTATTTCTGAAGGTGTTATAACAAGCAAAGGTATGAAAATAATTAAATTTGATGATCATGCTGAAATCTACAATCATAAGGATGAGTTAATTGGGACAGCAGTTCATTCTGCAAACAATTTATATCACGTGAAATTCAAAACTATTGTTTCGCCTGAAGTGAACTTTTCTCACAAGAATAACTTAAAAATATGGCACGAACGTTTAGGACATATAAATTTAAAGGCTCTCTCTGAATTGAGTAACAGAGGATTAATCGAAAGGATAGATTTTTCAAACAAAGATGAATTCTTCTGTGAGGGATGTCAATATGGTAAGCAGCACAGATTGCCATTTAAATCTAGAAATTACAAAGCTACTAGAGCAGGTGAGCTGATATATTGTGATGTCTGTGGTCCTATGTCTGTACAGTCCTTCGGAGGCGCAAATTATTTCATTTTAATGAAAGATGATTACAGTGGATTCAGAACAGTTTATTTTCTCAAACATAAAAGTGATGCTCTGGAAGCATTCAAGAAATTTGTTACACTATGTGAAAATAAATTTGATCACAAAGTCAAGGCTCTCAGAGTTGACAATGGAAGCGAGTACATCAATTTGAATTTTTCTGAATTTTTGAACAAGAAAGGTATTCAATTAGAAACTACAGCATCTTACACTCCGCAGCAAAACGGAAGAAGTGAGAGAGATATGCGGACAATAGTAGAAAGTGCTCGAAGTATGATATACTCTAAAAGGTTGTCGCTGGCTTTATGGGCCGAGGCGGTGTGCACAGCTACTTATATTGCGAACAGAACGCCAACTACTCATGCTCCCAATTCAACCCCTTATGAACTTTGGACTGGAAAATCGGCTTCACTTAATCATTTAAAAATATTTGGTTCAGAAGCTTACATGCATGTCCCTGATACTCTACGGAAGAAATTAGAACCAAAAAGCAAAAGAATGATTTTTGTTGGATATGAGAAAGAGGCAACGAATTATCGTCTTTTCGATCCAGTCACTAAACGGATCAAAGTATCAAGAAACGTTACCTTCCGTGAGGAAAATGAATTGAGAATATCTTGTCCACCATCAAAATTTCTGTTTACTGATGAAAATGACTTAGTTGATGAGAATGTTGCTGATGACAATGGCAAAGAGAAAGAATCTGTGGATAAAGAAGCTGAGTTACCTAGTGATCCTGCGAACTCAATGGATAACGATCATTACGTTCTTCGTCCAAGAAATGACCTAAAAGGTCCGACTCCTTATGAAGCCAATCTAGCTGATATTATCACGCCCAACACATATGAAGAAGCAATGAGTTCGCCTCAAGCAAAAAATTGGGAAGCTGCTATAAGAGATGAATTAAATTCGCTTAATAAAAATGAAACGTGGGATATTGTACCTGTACCAGCAACAGGAAACGCAATCGGATCCAAGCGGGTATTTAAAGTAAAGTATCTCCCAAATGGAAAAATAGAGAAATTTAAAGCAAGGCTTTGTGCTAAGGGGTTCTCCCAAAAGGAGGGAGTAGATTTCAGTGAAACTTTCTCGGCAACTTCAAGGTTTGATACCATAAGAGTCTAGCTATTGCAGCGCAGAAAAGGTGGGAAGTTTTATGGCTACGTCAACTTTTACAAGACATAAATGAAAGCGAACTATGTGAAAAGGGTGTAACACTCCTAGTTGATAATCAGAGTGCTATCAAGCTGATTAAAAATCCTGTATTTCACAAGCGTACAAAACACATCGACGTGCGCTATCACTTTATTCGTAAAAAGTATGAGGATAAGTCTGTAATCGTTAGACATATAAAATCTGAGGATCAGTTAGCAGATATTTTTACGAAAGCGCTTAACAGAGTGAAATTTAAAAAATTCAGAGATTTACTAAACGTGAAAGACATGGACACTCTTAAAGACTGATGTGTACTTTTATAGACTTTTATTATTATGTTTCATTCATTTAGATTTTTGTTTTGTAAATTCAGTCGCCAACAGAATTGGAGGGAGTGTTGAACTGTTAATTCTGTAGGCTCTAGTAATATTTTTGTTTTGTTAGTTGCCAACACTTAACTTTTGCTTATTATGTTTTGGCAACTTCCACTAATTGCTTAGGTGATTTAATGGATTCGTTCCTGTAGCGTTTGTCGCTAATTTGTATCAACCATTTTAACGTTTCGGACCTTTTCAATAAAAATTTAGTTCAATATCTTCACAAAAACTCAATGCAATTTCATCGGAAATCAGCAAAAACTACGCCCACTTGTATGTAATCCATTGATTTCTCAAAGTCAGGGGGGGGGCAATTGACCTCCCCTGCCCCCCTAAATGACGGACCTGACCAAGGCCCCTATTACTTAAAAGAACACCTAATTTTATAATTTACATACATAATTAATTTCCTTTCATAAACGAACACATTTCATATGTTCAAATAGTTTTTAGTCAAAATATTGTACATGCATTTAATTAAATTGTAAATGAGGTGTTACTTTTAAGCTGGTGTTGCACAAATTATCTCCAAAAAATTATTTTAAGGAGAAAGCAAAAGTCTAACAGAACTACTGTTTGCTGTGCGAAAACATTTATAAAGTAATAAAGTTGCATCATTTTGTTACATTTCATTTATTTGTTTCAAGCATCAAAAGTTCAAAAGTGAGAAAAATTTGATTCTCACATCGGATGCAAATAAAACAATTTAGTAAGGTTAAAAATCAATTAGAATTTTCATCTTAACATTTCTATTAGATGAATATTATTAATAATCATCGGTATAATCATCGAAAATTGGAAAAAAAAAAATCCGGAGGTGGGAAGATAAAAGCATAATAAAAAATATTTTATTTCCAGTATTTTCGAACATGAAAATGCCAGAATCAATCATGAAAATACAGGAAATCCGGTAAAATACCGGAACACAATCACCCCTCGTTAAGAGTTGCCACAAAAAATTGCTCACACACGTAGAAGCACATTGAAAAAAAAAAAAAAAAAAAAATTACCAAAATATTTTATTACATCGCAAGACACGCAAATCCATTGAAAATCAATTTTTTTAGACATCCAATATTATCTACCACATATTAGATACAAAAGGAGGTAAAAATTGCAGATTTGGAGGAAAAAAAAATCAGAAGATTTAAAACAAGTCAGAATAACAACTGTTTAAAAAAAGAAACTCAGTTCATTACTATATAATCATAAGCATGAATAAATTACTAAGAGTTAATAACATAGCAAGGTCATACAACAATGTTATTGCATCAACAAACATGTCTACAATAAGAAAAGCAATCAACTCACATTTTCCATGTCTCCTCGATGGATATACATTTGACCCAACCCATATTGCGGCAGAACAAAATTTGAGGATGCAAATTGAGTTGCTTGATAATAATACTGGAAAGCTTGGTCATAGTCA
>JAXGGA010008559.1:0-56157 GCA_038373865.1 Uloborus plumipes | reverse complement strand
CCCTTTAAATTTTTTAAACCACTGCATAGTTATTTTTCGTCATGCATATTAGTGGGAAAAGGTTTAACACCAATTATTGTAAAAATTCGCACTTCCCTGTTATTAACTCCCTTTTTCTTGATGCAATCCCGTCATTTCAAAATTTTCCGATGGGGGGGGGGGGGGAAGCAAAAGGTAAATGATACCAAATTTCAGTGGAAATTATACCAAGAAAAAAGCAAAAGCCGCGCCCACTTTTATGTAAGTACATTAATTTCCCAAAACCAGGGGGGAGGCCACTGACCACCCGCCCTGATGTCCCAAATGACGGGCCTGTTTTGGCGTGAAAGATATTAGTCTCTTCTACTGATGACTAAAGTTTAGTACTTCCTTTTTCAAACAGTTAGACGTACCAATGGGGAAATTTGTATGCAAAATACATATAATGAGTCATTAACAAAAAGTTTGATTACAATTGAGTCGACATAAAAAAAGGCCTTACTACTTAAACTCACTATGAGAAATTAACCTAAAACAAATTTAAAAAATCAATATTCAATATCTTTTCGGGAAAAGCAGAACATTGTCAATATTATAACATGATAATCATTCTTATAAATTGTCGGAAAACTCCTTTTTTTAAAATCATATTTGCTACTTGATTTTACTGCTGTAATAATTGTTTCTAAGTTTTGATGGTATTTAGGTTGCCATAAAGCTCACTGTAATTTATATTTCTGTAGCTCATTGTAAAACTTGAAGGGCTTGGAAAATGAAGGGGCTAAGTTACATTTAAAAAAATGAACGCTCAGGACAATGATAAGCGACGGATACAGGTGAGCAAATAAAACTTCGTACCTACATCAAGCAGTAGATGTTCAATCGACCAATTTCATACGCACACTAATGACAAAACTAGAAAACAAAAAACAACAACTGCAACTTAGAACTTTAATTACTCGCAATTTTCGTTTTGTCACTTAATCCCTTCATCTCCCAAGACCTTCAATTATATATTCATGTTTTTAAAACGCGTATTTGTTTGCTAACTGGAATAACATTTACATCTTTTACTATAAAAGCGATGTGAAGCAAATTTTAAAAAAAATGAAATTGATTGATTCAAAAATTCTAGCGGCTAATAGTAACTGAACACATATATTTCTTTCATAATTGAAAAATTGAGAATGGCTTTTTATATAATAAGGCATAGTAAAATCATTTGCAAGGAGATACACCACTTTTACAACGAACGTTTGTTGAATTGATTGTCACTATAATTTCTGCTCAAAATGAATAGAACACTAACATTACTTCAGAACAAGAAAATATAATAATTCAATCTATTTTCTTATCACTCTATTTCCCATTTTTTGTTTTACTTCATTTTTTTCTGAAAATAATGTTTCGTTTTGTGAAATGCTGATTTTAGCCAGAATACGGGACTTTAGCCGTCCCGTATCAAGGTTCCCTGGGATGCGGGACAATATTTCAAAAAACGGGTCTGTCCCTCGAAATCCGGGGCGTCCGGCAGCCCTGCTTATGCCACTTCTGAACCCCAGGTTCGCCAGAAAATAGGTATTAGCAAGGGAAACAACGTCTCTTAATAAGCACCAACTTCAGATTTATTTATCGAACAACAACTAGATACTAGATGTGAGATGTTAAGTTTTTATACGCGTGCACGTTCAATAGCTGCATTGCCATATCTTTAAAAACTGTTACAAACATGCAATTGTGGCCACTCTCAATCTTTCAAACTCAACCCACCTCGCAGCACCATTCATGGACGTCGCTGGTCTTGTGCTTCGAGTCCAGGATCAGGGCCTGCAGGGGCTTGGTCGACTCGGGCAGGGGGAACCTGTGATTCACCAGGTGCAGGGCCAGGTCCCGGTCGTACTTGGAGAGCTTCAGGCGGGCGTGGCACGACAGCACCTACGGGAAAATGAACGTCTTCACACTTTTAGAGGAGAAAAATGAGATGTACCGTAATTTCCTGCATTTTATCCGTGGACTATTTGATTAAAAAGTGCAAAATGAAGGAGATGCGGACAGGCTGCAGGGGTGCCCATCCCCTCCCCCCCCAAAAGCTAAATGGCTCAATTTTTTAAAATCTTATTTGTTTATATTTTAAATATTATTTATTTTTTTTAAATATTATTTGTTTTTTTTAAATATTATTTATTTTTTAAATATTATTCAATTTTTTTTATTTATAACTATTATTTTTCATATATTAATCATTTTTCTAAAGTTCGAACTATGGGCAGAATAGAATCGCTTTTTTTCCCTTCCAAACATTAGAAGCATACACACACGCACAAAAAAAAAAAAAAAATAATTTAAATTAAAAAAATTAGGAAATAATTTAAATAAAAAATTAATTAATAAATAAATGAATAAATTAGTTTTAAAAAATCGCCCCCAAAAATTTTGACTTGCGCCATAATCCCCCCCCCCCTGTGGGCACCCCTGACAGGGCGGATACAGAAATAGTTTCTAAGAGGGGCCCCAGAAAAGTAAAAAGTGCTTCCCACCCATATTTTTTTTTAAATAAATTCTCACCAATTCCTTTAAAATGTTTAAAAAAAGGGAAAAAGAAAAAAACATAAAGTCAATTAATAGTTAAAGTACAGAAAGCTTTCATACACGCACTAATTTACTTTGAATGTGTTGCGGAAAAAATCATTTTCAACATTTTAAACTATTAAACCGCATGTCGCAGTGTAGTACCTAGAAACACTGTCGATATGATATTATACAAAAAGTTAGCGAAACGAAATCGTCACTTTTTCCCATCACGGATGAATTCATGAATGAATCGTGATATTATGTACCATTGATTTCGCAACGTCCGAGTTTTATGCATTCTTTTACACTGACCAACCCCTGATTGCCACATTATTCCCATAGCAAACCAAAGTGATGTTATTCAAGTGTGCATGAAATTTTTTTGAAGACACGGTTTGGAAAATTTTACTTATGTAATGGATGAATAAAAAAGCAACTAAACATTAAATATGAACTAAAATTGTTTTTAACCCTTTTGGAAGGGCCCGCGCCCCCCCAAAATCCGCTACTGGTGTGGATTATACAGTGACGCTGATTATCTGCCCTTTCCCCCCTTTCATCTTGACCTGGAGCCCACTGCGCAGTCAGCACCGCTAACCTATAGTGAGATTTTCTCAAAGATTAAACACCAAAATGG
Organism: Uloborus plumipes; assembly: GCA_038373865.1. Taxonomy (NCBI): domain Eukaryota; kingdom Metazoa; phylum Arthropoda; class Arachnida; order Araneae; family Uloboridae; genus Uloborus; species Uloborus plumipes. The sequence continues at coordinate 52,970 of JAXGGA010008559.1, read as the reverse complement.
GATTACTTGGAATGTCCCCCCAGAGCACCACTGGTATCAGAGTCCTCGTCCTGGAGGTTCCCTGGCTCAAGAATTCAATAGACAGGAGCAAACCGCTCTTGCCCGCCTTCGTAGTGGTCATCTTAAAACTATGAAATTCATTGGGGGTGCTAAGAGATTTCAAACATGTACCAACTGTTCTGTTCAAGAGGCATCTCCTCTCCACATCCTTGAGTGCCTGGGACTTACCAGACAGGATTTGGCAGACGATCCTTTGCTGGTGTTAGATTTCCTTAGGGTGTACAACATCATGGACCTGGTCTAGCACCGCTGACCAACGGGGGCATGCAACAACAACATCTTGACCTGGCTTCGTTGTCTGTAATGTTGTTTATTTTACGTTGTTTAAATTTCATTTTCCCTTATTGAGTAGAGTAGTTTGTAGCGATTTCTGGAAACTACTTTCAAATTAAATAAATAAATGAAAAAAAAATTAAAAAGAAAAAAAAAGAGAACGTAGGAAAAAAACAAGGTTTAATTGACTCTGACTGGTGCAAAACTTGCACGAGTACAGCAGTGGATGCAATGAGAAATAAGAACCATAAAAAATATGAGCTGAGCTTAGATACATCATTTTGATGAAATGCATTCTATCTGATTGATGTCATTGGTTTATTTGGCATCATAATTATTAAATTGCTTCAAATAATTTTCATGATCCTAAATATTCCCTGGCAAGAAATTGAAAAAGATGCATTCTTTCAATCTATAAACTTTGAAATCCTTTCTTGTGGCGAATATTCGTAAAAATTGTAAAAATAATCTAAAAAGGACAAATTTTAGCAAAAAAAAAAAAGAAACAAAAAAGGAAAAGTAACAAATAAATTCAAAGACAATTCCTAGCTCTATTCCATACTCAAATGAGTTAATTTATTAGTGTAAACCACTTTTTTAATTTATTCGGTCATTCTTCAAATGGTGCCTGTTTTTAATTTATTTTTTTAAAAGTAGCGAAGTAGCGACTACATTTCAAAAGTAGTTTGTAGTCGCTACATTTAAAAAAAAGTAGTTGTAGTTGTAGTTAACTACATTTATAACAAAGTAGTTGTAGTTGGCTACAAAAGAAATGTAGTTTTTCCAACCACTGATTGAGGCTGAATAAAAAAAAAAACATTGCAGGCTTCGGATATGTAAAATAAACAACATTACAGATAACCAAGTCGCCATTTGCCTTTCTCTGAAATCACTTTTTGTTTCAAAATGATTAGCGTACATTATCGAGATTTCAAGAATGAATCTTTACCTTTTAGAATAATTTCAGCTATAGTTTAAAAATTATTTCTTCACGTTAATTAAGGTAGTAGTCTGGTAACTTGAGTTCAAAAAATCGAAAAAATTTTTTTTTGCTTGATTTGAAAGTACAATGTCTTGAGAATATACTGTGAAAATTGCAGACAGAAATTTGAAATATTTCGGGAGTTAGAACGAGTTTGATAGAGCGCCTCGGAGTTTGCTGTTGAACTTTAAACGCGTTTTTCTCAAAACACTGCTTTTCTGGTCGGCCTGGGTCCTAACTTTTTTTCTACTAAACCGATTGCATTCAAATTTTAACAGGCTGTTCTACACACTTATAGTTCTCGTCGGAACTAACAATTTTTTTCACCCCTAACTTTTTATTTTACAACCCTTTCTTTGCTAAAATAAAAGGACTTTTTTTTCAAAGTCCGCCATTTTGTTATTTACCCTTGAAATTTAACTTCAGTAGTTCCGACCAGAATGACATGTCTATAGATTAAGAATAATCAAGAATATTTGATTTCAGATAACATCAAGAGCCAAAATCACCCGGGCCACCCACGTGCATTTTTTTTGAAGTTCCAACTTCGAGTGACAATAAAAATAGTAATAAACTACTAAACTTTTTCAAATATTTTTTTTTTTACAATTTCAACATGTAAATAAAATCACTCTTAATATTTAAGATAATTCATTTTTATTTTCCTATAAAAAACCACCCTCCAAAAAAGTCATGAAAATAGGCATAAGTTACCAGACTACTACCTTAAGTGGCTAATGTTAAATTAAAATAATTTTGTGTTTTGCCACCTTATTATCGGCGGATGATAAAAAGATTTTTTCCCCCCTTCTATCCTATTTTAAAGCCCGAGGATAATATGCAGAAAAACAGGGCATTCCATCTCCGGGAATCGTCCAATCGGGAGCTCACCTCTTCTTCCGTCCTGAGCAGGGCGGCCAATCGGGTGACTGGGTGGGGCTTCATGGAATGCGACCTGTCGCACATGCAGGCGAATTCCACCACATCCGGGTGGGAGGGGAGGCCTGCGGGAGATCAAACAAAAGCTTAACTCAAGCAAAATATTCACAGGGGTGATTGTGAGTTCATAATAAAATACCTGAAAGTTTTAAAGAAAAAGTGGGAGGGGGGGGGGGAATGTTTTTTAAAACCAAGGCCCGTATTACTTAAGCACACCTAATTTTATAATTATACATACATAACAATTAATTTCTTTTCATAAACTAACACATTTCAAATATTCAAATAGTTTTTAGTCAAAATACTGTACATGCATTTAATTAAATTTCAAATGAGTAATAAAGTTACTTTTTGAGCTGGTGATGAGCAATTATCTCCAAAAAAATATTTTAAGGAGAAAACAAAAGTCTAACAGAATTACTGTTTGTTGTGCAAAAGCATTTATAAAGTAACTAGCCGGGTACCCGGCCCTGCCTGGGTTTCTGTGGGTGTAGGGTGGTTTAGTGAAACTCATTCATAAATTTCCCAACACTAAAGTGCATATCTATAAGCAGGGACGGCGCTAAGCGTTCGCCACCTCGCCAAATGCGATAAAATAGAAAACTCGGCGAAAAAAATCTGACTTGGCTAAAGTATTGGCGAATGGAAAATTATCAGAAATTTTCACTTGGGGGAAAAATACACTTAATACATTAAAAAAACAAACAATTAAAATTCTTTGACTAAAACTCTCGAAGTTTGGCTAAGACTTTTGAAATTTGGCTAATTTACTGGCTAATAACTTAAAATCCTTAGCGCGGTCCCTGTATAAGCATAATGGCTACTTCTGTAAACAATGGCTATGTTATGGATAAACTATAAAAAAAATAATGCAAGCTAAAAAAAATAGCAAGCTACAAATAATGTTTGAGTAAATAGGAAATGTTAGAAGCTTGGTATATTAAAATAAATATATATTTACAGTATCAATCGCACTGAAATTAACCATTTCCAAATATTGCTCGTTAAATAAGTCCCATTATTAGTTTCTATCCTCGTGACAGCATTGGTGAGGTGAAAACATCTTGTGTACCTAATTTAGAAATTTTTTTGACTATAAACACTTTCTATTCTCTAACTATTGCCAAAATCAATTTTTTTTTTATTTCACCCGTTAGCGATTGTTGGCTCAAATAAATATAAAAATCCTTAGAAGGCAATAAATTCCATACTTACTCCAGAGAAGCCTTGGTTCAAAATTTTCATCATGATTACAATCAATATTGTTGCTGTATGGCACCAAATTTTTGCAACAATGGGTTGAAAATTTAATCATTTAATGGGGAAATGACATAAAATTAACTGTTTTCCATAATAACTTTTTTAAACTAAGCTTTTTAGAAATAAATTATAGCTTATCCTGCTCCCTGTTACTGTAGCTATCTACGGTGAAAAAATGGTTAAAATCGGTCCAGTAGTTTGGAAGATTACCCCGGACATACGTTTTCAAAAGTAGTCTTTTATGTATATAGATGAAAGTTGGATTTGTTACATTTTGTTGCATTTTTTTAATTTGTCTCTTAACTAAGGGTAATAATAAGCTTCAAAAGTGAGAAAAATTTGACTCTCATATCGGATGCAAATAAAATAATTTAGTAAGGCAAAAAAACAATTCGAATTTTCATCTTAACATTTCTATTTGATGAATATTATTAATAATTATCAGTATAATGATCGAAAATTCGAAAAAGAAAAAAAAAATCTGGAGGCGGGAAGATAAAAGCATAATTAAAAATATTTTATTTCCGATATTTTCGAACATGAAAATACCGGAAATCCGGTAAAATACCGGAACACAATCACCCCTGTATTCAATGCACCACCCGCTTGTTTATTCCATCCATTTGCTGCACTCATCAGTATGGAATAGGAATTAAACCAGCTGGAGGCAAAAGCTATGGTTGTTTTATTCCAAGGGTTTAATCATAACTCATTTAAAAAAGTAGTTGATGAATGTTTTTAAAATTTTTTTTTCAATATTTAAACAGTTTTAGTTTATTTGTTTTGTTGGAAAGGCGTTTAAGAGTAGATCTTTACCGATGTGAGGTGCGATGCCCAGGCTGATCATCTTGAGCAGGATTTCTTTGGCGTAGTTTCCGGCGAGAATTTTTTTCAGCTCCATCCAGAGTCTCTCCCCTGATATGCCTGAAATGAAGTCAATACATTTCACAGCCGAGGGTAAAAAAAATCATAATTTTCTTGAAAAAGAAAAAAAAAAGATTTTTTTAAAATTTAAATAAGATTAAAAAAAAAAAAAAAAAATTCAAAGAGACTTCAGAGACTTTTGTCATTGATCAAATGATACTTACTGACACTTATAAATATAATGAAACTTCTAAACGATATTTCAATTTTTTTTTTAAAATTAAATTTCAAGTATTACTTCACCAAATAGTTCTCATAACATGATTTATTTCAAATGCATATGATTCAATTCAAATTTAATATAGATGTAATAATTGTACACTATAAATGCAAAAAAACAGGTGGAAAAAAATCAGCTTTTAGCATCTTTTCATCCATAAGCTCTTTTTTTTTTTTTTTGCATTGAAAACAGGACTTTTCCCGTAATTTCAAAACACATGTCTGAAGTTTCCTACACATTTGTGTTTTTCAACATTGTATTCTCATTGAAAGGCATTGCATGAGATAAAAATCAAAAGTGAGTCCAATGAAGAAAAAATTTAATATAAATTAAAGTAATTTTTTCAATAAATATTATTTTTTTAAGCACACTACATCAGACTTAAAAATAGATAAATACATTTTACCCTTAATGTATAGAGATAGTGTCTGAAAATCATAGAGCTACCCATTTTATCTGAACACTTTTTGGTAAAGTTATATAAAAATTCATGTTCTCTGTTTATATCTATAAGGTTAAAAAATAAAGAAATGATTCAATAAAACTTCAACATTTTCATCTGATGAATATTTTTAAAATATCTTCACGTTTACAATTTAAATACACATGCTTTATTTTTATTATTATTTCTTCTTTTTTAAATTAATTTTTTTACAAGAATTCATGGTTGAAGCATTGTTAATTCTAAGTTTCTTTTTTCCAATTTGAACATTCACACTATATCGTTATGCTACAGCGTCGAAAAAAACAACCATTTTAAGACGTCTGGCTCTTTAGTATATTTTCCCTGTACTCTTCTGATCAGCGTGGGGGGGGGGGGGTCTGGCGGCCGAGCGTGGTTGCGGTTTTTACAGCGCATCAAACTTGTACTGGAAGAAATAGGGACTTTTACATCATTCCACGTCAAATCAATCATGAAAAAAAAAGTTTTTGACCTCACCACTTTTGATTTTAACGAAAATGGGTATGAAGGAGACACCTATGACACCTAAGTAATACAGCCAAGTTTTAGATTTCTGCTTCAAATAGTACATAGCTGTTAAAAAACAAAAAAAAAAAAAAAAAAAAAGTAGTTGCATGCTACTTTTTTTCCAAGTGTTGTAGAATAAAAATTGAAAAACCATTGTGATGGCAAGAAATAGTTAGCTTACCATCCATACATTACATGACACACTTAAGACAGGTTTAAGTTTCCATTTGCTCTAAAATGGTTAAAAAACCACTCTTTTTACCAGCAAAAATGGGATGGGCAGCATGCTGCTCGGAAGAGCATGGGGAAATATACAGGGTGTCCACTCCTGTCGTGGCCCAATAGCTAATTTCTTAACAGTTAGAGATAAGCATATAGTTCATTCAGGAAAAAATCTCTAAATTACGAAAGGAATTTTCGGTCTATGAAATGTTTTTCAAAAAATCAAATTTAGAAAGAGTTACGAAATTTCGATTTTTATACAGCCCCCCAGTCCTATCAATCCTATTTAGTAAAACATTCTTGACACTGTAACGTTTAAAACCAAAAAAAAAAAAAAAAAATCACTGTTCTACCACAAAAATTGACCGAGTTATGACGTTTTGAAAAATCAAGATTTTGAAGGACGTCATGAAATAATGCAAAATCTTTATTTTTCAAAACGTCATAACTCGGTCAATTTTTGTGGTAGAACAGTAATTTTTTTTTAGTTTTAAACGTTACAGTGTCAAGCAGGGTGTCAATGATTTAAATCAATTGATTTAAATCAGTGATTTAAATCTCGATTTAAATCAATTGATTTTTTTAAAAAAAATCATTGATTTAAATCACTTTTTATTTTAATCCTTAAAAAATTCTCTTGGACAATCCCAATTTCATTATTTTTATCATTTTCTTTTAGAGCTTTGATTTCCATCTAATAAATGGAAAAGTAATCCTGTTCATCCCCCTCCACAGATGCTCGAAGGTTGCAGTCCAAATAATATGTATGCACAAATAGTGCTATTTGTTGTCTAATATGTGAAATAAAGAAAATACATGCAGGTGCAGGGCAGGTGTTGTAAAGAGTGAATTGAGAGGGGAGGGACAAGATAGAATGTGCGTGATATACTTTCAGTGAAAAGAAAAAACAAAAACAACCAAACAGAAGATGAATTTTCGATGCCTAGGGAGGGGGAGGCTGAATGAAGTGAGGATTGGGTTCAGCTTCCTGCCCCATTTGATTTTTATCCTAGTTAGTAGACATGATTACTTTCAGATTGGCTCCAAACACTTTTTTCTGGGTTTCTTACTGGTGAAGCTTTACTTCAAAGGTGTTTTTGTATTTTTAAAAACTTAAAGGTCAGTTGTTCAGAAATAAAAATTAATTATTAACTGAAGTTTCTAATTTTTTTTAAAAAAATCAAAAAAATCCGATTTAAATAAAAAAAATCCGATTTTTTTGATTTAAAAAAAAAAATCATTGATTTTTTTACACCCTGGTGTCAAGAATGTTTTACTAAATATGATTGATAGGACTGGGGGGCTGTATAAAAATCTAAATTTTGTAACTCTTTCAAAATTTGATTTTTTGAAAAACACTGAATAGACCCAAAATTTCTTTCGTAATTTAGAGATTTTTTCCTAAATGAACTATATGCTTATCTCTAACGGTTAAGAAATTAGCTATTGGTCCACGATAGGAGTGGACACTAGGGTGGTCACAAAAAATCAATTTTCGAATTTCTTTTGCGGCACCCCCCTAAAATGTGCCAATGGGCTAGAAAATGAGATTTGCAAAGTTTTAGCTTAATCGGATAATATTAACACGTGCCGCAAAGAGGGTAAAGTTAAGAAAAACAGCGATTTTTAGCCAAAAATTGTAGTTTTTACTCTGTAAAACCAAAACTACTGATCCTAGAAGCTTTATTTTGGTCTCATTTTGTAGGAAATTTTATTTTCTTTAAGTCTAATCTTATTTAAAGTTTCGAAAAAAATGATTGAATATTTTTCAGAATTTTCACAAGTCAGGCTGCAACGCAAATCCTCGAAATTGCAAGTAACATGGGGAAATTTTTTTTTCAACTAATCTTTTGAGGCACCCCCCTAAAATGTGCCAATGGACTAGAAAATGAGATTTGAAAAGTTTTAGCTTAATCGGATAATATTAACACGTGCCTCAGAGTGGATAAAGTTACGAAAAACAGCGATTTTTAGACAAAAATCGTAATTTTTCCTCTATAAAACCAATACTATTCATCTTAGAAACTTTATTTTGGTCTCATTTTGTAGGAAGTTTAATTCTCGTTAAGTGCTATCCCATTCGTTTTTGCTATCATGTCCAAAGTATTTATTTGGCATTTTTCAGGTTAAATCGTAGAGTATATCAAAAATAAGAAATTTTCATGCAAAAACCTAAAAGCATTACAATATTCAATTACATTTATTTGCTTATTGTTGGATTTACTTTGTCAATTAAAAAAGGGGTATTTTCGCGGTACTTTAGAAATAAATGAAACAAATTTCTGTGTTAAAATAGAGGAATTAAGGGGTTAAGACGGAAAGCAAAGAGTTAAAATGACAACAAAAGCTAATGCACCTTTATACTTATACTGTTAAATTATATAACATCATTTTACTACTCTTTAGCACTTAATGAGAATGAAATTTCCTACAAAATGAGACCAAAATAAAGCTTGTAAGATGAATAGTTTTGGTTTTACAGAGGAAAAACTACGATTTTTGGCTAAAAATCGCTGTTTTTCGTAATTTTACTCACTTTGAGGCATGTACATTATCCGATTAAGCTAAAACTTTTCAAATCTCATTTTCTAGTCTATTGGCACATTTTAGGGGGGTGCCTCAAAATTGGTCTATTGATATCTATTGTTTGATTTACCAAGTTTTATTTGCTCACCTGTATCTATTGCTTACCATTGTAGAGAATGTTCATTTTTTAAAATGTAACTTAGCCCCTTCATCCTCCAAGCCCTTCATTTATGGCTTGTACTGCTCATTTCATAAGTTATACTCGCAGTTATTTATTTTATCTATGAGTTTCAAGGACATAAATGTATTATATATTCGTAATAATATTGCTGTTTTTTCTCTAAAAAGTCAACGTTATCCGTAGAGTTCATCAAATTTACTAAAAGAACTTATTAATTTACATTTTAATGATTTATTTTTTTCTAAGCAATTTCGAGGATTTACGCTGCAGCCTGACTTGAAAATTTCTGAAAAATATTCAATTATTTTTTTCGAGACTTTAAATGAAATTGACTTAAAGAAAATGAAATTTCCTACAAAATGAGATCAAACTAAAGCTTCTAGGATGAATACACTGGCGGAAAAAAAAATCCCAACACCAAGAAAAAATCGCCGTAGAGTAATGAAATTTGGGTAATGCAATTGTCTAGTTAACATGTTTAATTGATTAAATGTACAAGATCACTGGCTAATTTAAGCTCAAGAAAATGCTGTGCAAATGTGAAATTATGTTAATTTAATAGAGGGTGTAACCTCCAGAATTTTGAAGGCAAACCTGCAAGCGTGCATGCATTATGTCATACAGGTGCCGAATGTCACTTTGTGGTATGGAGTTCCATGCTTGTTGCACTTACTGTGTCAATACTAGGACCGTCATTGCTGACTGTGGATGATGCTCGAGGTGCCATCCCATGATATCCCATACGTTATCAATTGGAGACAGACCTGGTGATTTTGCAGGTCATGGTAACATGTCAGCACTCTGTAGAGCACATTGCGTTGCAGCAGCGATGTGAGGGCGAGCGTTATCCGGTTGGAAAACGCCCCCTTGAATGCTACTCACAAAGGGCTGTACTACTGGTTAAATTAACAGACTGACGACAAATTTTCAGTCAGTGAGTTTGGGATAACCACAAGAATGCCCCTGCTGTCGTAGGAAATTGTTCCAGAGACCATAACTCCAGGTGTGAGTCCCGTGTGTCTAGGCCGTAGACCGCTTAAATGCAGGCGGTCCCCTGGCCTCCTTCTGACCAATATACAGCCACCACTGGCACTAATTCAGAATCTGTTTTCATCAAAAATTACAACAGATCTCCACTCCGACCTCCAGTGAGCTCTGTCGTGGCACCACTGCCGTCGGAAAAGGCAATGGTTTGCAGTTAATGGAATACCGGTTACAGGCTGCCTGGCTCGGAGCTGTCCTTGAAGTAAACAGTTTCTTACCGTTCCTTGGGTCACGACGGTACCAACTGCAGCTCGAATGTCAGCCGCAGATGCAGTACGATGCGCCACAGCCGTACGCAAGATTCGGCGATCTTCCTTCTCAGTCGAGCCACGTGGCAGCTCGGAACTCGATCCTCTTGAGGTAGTACCATCCCTTGCCCATAGCTTTCAATAATCATGCATGGTGGAAACATTCCCACCCAAGTCTTTCTGCAATATCGCGAAATGAAAATCCACCTTCTCGTAGCCAATTTGTACGACCTCGTTTAAACTCGGTGAGCTGTTGATAATGGCTTCTTCGTCTTCTTAAAAGGTATTCCTGGCTAACATGAACGCAATTCGTCCAATTTCACGGAAAAATAATACACACGAGCTTCACAACACGCTTTTAAAACAAGCCTTATTTGCATGTTCTGAGTGACGCCAGCTGCGCCACACTTATGCACGGAACACGAAATTTCAATCGATGTCATCTTTCAGTTGTATAAACACGCCTACCAAATTTCGTTTATCTAACACAAGTCTTTCTTGGTGTTGGGATTTTTTTTTCCGCCAGTGTAGTTTTGGTTTTGCAGAGGGAAAAACTACGATTTTTGGCTAAAAATCGCTGTTTTTCGTAACTTTACCCACTTTGAGGCACGTGTTAATATTATCCGATTAAGCTAAAACTTTTCAAATCTCATTTTCTAGTCCATTGGCACATTTTAGGGGGGTGCCTCAAAAGATTAGTTGAAAAAAAAAATTTCCCCGTGTTACTTGCAATTTCGAGGATTTGCGTTGCAGCCTGACTTGTGAAAATTCTGAAAAATATTTAATAATTTTTTTCGAAACTTTAAATAAGATTAGACTTAAAGAAAATAAAATTTCCTACAAAATGAGACCAAAATAAAGCTTTTAGGATCAGTAGTTTTGGTTTTACGGAGTAATAACTACAATTTTTGGCTAAAAATCGCCGTTTTTCTTAACTTTACCCTCTTTGCGGCACGTGTTAATATTATCCGATTAAGCTAAAACTTTGCAAATCTCATTTTCTAGTCCATTGGCACATTTTAGGGGGGTGCCGCAAAAGATTAGTTGAAAATTTTTTTTCCCCATGTTACTTGTGACCACCCTAGTGGACACTCTGTATATCAAAGAGCCAGTAGTCTTAAAATTGTCACTCCAAAACGTTGCTAGCTTTTGGACTACAATGTGAGCGTGAAATATATAGTACTCACTCTTCAACCCTTCTGCATTCCTCCTTATGGCTTCCAGAGTCTCGGATTCGTGGTCGTCGGGCCGCTGGGCTATTCTCCCGTAGAACCTGGAACGGATTCGTGGATGTTGTTCAATTTTACAACAAGATAATTTTTTGTATGTTTTAATGTGATTAAATGATACTTATGTAATAACTCCCCCGCAGCTACAGATCTGTCGATTAAACAAGATCAGGCGACGTTTCTCTTTGGTGGTTTTATAGAACTGTGTGCGCATGCAAACAACAATAGCCAAAAAACAGCCAAATCTGCTTTAACCACTGAATGTGTAGTTGCCGTGGAGTTAATATGTAAGTACCGATTCAATTGCTGTAATTTTGAAACGTTTTGTGTTTGTTTATTCTATGAATTACATTCAGCATTATATCTTTTTTTTGAAGTTTTACTTTCTTTTTAAAATGCATTTTAGCATTGCTTTCTGTGACTTTGGCAATAATTTACATGTTGCAGGGATGAAACAGTTCCAAGACAAGAAAGAGGAAAATTTGCGCGGCTTAAAATTCGGATAGATCCCCCAATATTCTACAAAATTAGACATGCAGGATTTCCTCTTAATTTGTACCCTGAAATTTAAATTAAATATATTTAAAAGCTCTTAATTATTCGTTTAATATTTATTTTTGAGTCATTTACAACAATACACAAAAAAAAGTTGGGTGGGGGATTGCAGTTTTTTAATGATTTAGACAAGTGTATCTCAAGAAATAAATTCTCTAATTAATAGTGCCTGATCTGTAGTTAGTTTGATAATTTTAAAGATCAAAATAATTTTCCCAATTTTTTGACAAAGATCTTGAATATTTTAACTGTACTTTCTTAATTTCTACCTCTTACAATGGAAACTTATGTTTTTTGGCAGCATGCCAAAATGGAGTACATAGTTCGCCCATAATTGCAGGTCATCCTTGAGATTTCAATCCTGCTGCATCCTAAATACATTTCCATTATTTCGGAACAGTAGCGTACATAGACTAAGGTGCGCCCCCCAGCAAGATTTGTAAGTGCGCCCCCCACCCCCTATTAAAATGTAAAAAATATTTTCCCCGTGTAACCTTTAGTGCTATTTTTCTGGATCGGGCGCCCTCAAACCTCTTGCGCCCCCCCGCGCCGCGGGGGTTGCGGGGGCGCTATGTACGCCACTGTTTCGGAAGTTGGAAAAAATTTCAACCTCCACAACTTAAAATCAACTTATTTTAAGCTTCATTTTAATAATGGATGTACTTTTATTTTATTTTTTCTAAACTTGATGCACCATTAAAGGTTTTGTGGAGAAGGTTACCAGTTGTTGAAAGGAATACCAGTTGCACATCAGACCATGCAGATACTTGTAAACTTAATATTTATTATAACATAAGTATATAAATTAAATCCAACTTGTCACAAACTAAATAAACTCGTTCCGCCTCGGAACGCAAGCTAGGAATAAACAACAATTCATCAGCTACCAACTCCTGCAGCATACCGCGCTTCTTGGGGCGCTGCGACAACGGTTATTTAAGCCCTGCGCAATTTGCATGACAGCGCATCCCAAGGTGTTGCCACAGTTTGATTGCGGAAAGAAAGAAAAAATACAAAAAGCGGAAGATCGCGGATCCGCGGAAGATTTTCATCCCTGACGTTGGCAAGTTGGCCTGATTTCAGACACCCAATTTGGCTGGGTACCACCCAACGTCAAACCCAATCAGAAATGACAGCAAGCTTGCCCGAGTTTCACCAAAGTGTAATGTGTCTCTACTCATGGTAGTAAGGGCCAGTGTTCAAAAATTTTGACTAGAGGCCTAGAAACTGGTGGGAAGAGGGGTATATGTTGCAAACTGAAAAAGCTCCGAAAGTCTTATTTTCGAGTCATCGAGAATTCTAAAGTGCTCTCCAGGTGCTTCTCTATCATTTAAATCGTTTCGATTGAGGATAAAATAAAAATTTTGAAAGAAAATCACTGAAAGGTAATTTTCGTCCTTGCACAAACATATTATCGATTCAAAAATTTAAATCAACAAAGTATGTAAAATGTTTAACAATACAAATGCAAAGGAATATGTCAACTCTTTGCCTTTGTTCCAGTTGCTTATTTTTATAATTTTATCAAAATCTCTGTGTCTCTAAACTTCCTCATCTCGAGGTTTTCTTCTGTCCCGTCAAATTCGAGATAGTAGTGGAGATTTGACTGCACTCAGGGTTGGCTTTTTGCCGGCAGAAACCGGTTTTTGCCCTGCCGGTGGCAGAAACTGGTTATAACCGGTAAAAAACGGCAGAAACTGGCAAAAATTGGCAGAAATTAAAAAATGTCTATTATAGCTCTGGTACTTTCTAAAAACCTTAGACCAAGTAAGCTAACAAATAAAAATCAATTTCATTGTTGTAAAAACTTGATAAAATAATTAATATTCAAAAATGTAATGTAATAAGAAAAAATTATATTGATATTTTTGAAGCAAAGTAAAGTTCATCATTATTGATATTGCTACGTGTTAGAAATATTAACTTTGTAATTTTGTGACTAACAAGAGTTGTTTGTTTGCTGTTTGTTGATTTTGTTTACATTAAGTGTAATGAGTTTAGGTAGCATATTAAATAGTCATACAAAATAAATACCAGATTTTATCTGATTTTATTTAACTCTAAAAATCAATAGCTTGCCATTTAACTCTAAACATAACTGAATGAAGCTACTTTCAAGTATAAAGCAGTGAGTAACCGCCCCCAAGCAACAGGAACATGCAATACACGGCCAACTCAGCTATTTCGATCCATGGACCGCAGTTTCGTGCTTATTATGCACTCATCAGCATGGAATACGAAAGTAGTCGGGTTGGAGGCAAAAATCCTCTTATAAGAGCAAAGAGAGCGAAAAAAAACTGGTAGCTAATGTGAAATTAGAATACCAGCGAGCGACCGCACTTGGTACGGTACAACTCGTAAATTTCAGCTCTGCCTTAAAAGAAGAAAAAAATGTGCAATAGAGATGAGTTCGGGCTCACTTTTGAAGGCCCGAGTCCGCCCGAGCCCGAGAATTTTTAATCCGAGCCCGTCCGAGCCCGAGTGACATTATCTTGTTTTGAGCCCGACCCGGCCCGAGCCCGAGTGTATCAAACATCAATATATATTTTTAATTTCCACTTGTGATGCACTGCCATATGGTATATCGTAATAGCAATCGCAAATATATTATAAGTGGGTGCTATCTTTTTGAATTATTATTATTATTATTGCTGCTATTAAGAAAAACTGTTCTCACGCTCTTTAAGTACCCCAATATTTTATTTTGTGAACGTTGCATTTGTATAAAAACTGACTATCTTAATATGAGATCGAGCCCGAGCCCGCCCGAGCCCGAAAGCTGCTTGAAGTGAAGGGCCCGAGTATGTCTCGGGCTCGGGCTCGGGCCGAGCCCGGCTCATCTCTAATGTGCAACAGATGAACATTTCATAAATCTTGCTTATACTTTAATGGCAATGCCAGCTAGTTCTGCTGGGGTTGAGAGAATCTTTTCTAATTTTTCATTTATACATAACAAACTAAGAAACTGTTTAGGTTTTCAAATTTGGATCCAAACTTGTATTATGTTATCGACTACTGCAAAGTGCAAACAATGTAACTTTTGATTTTGAATGGTAATAATCTGATAAATAAATTTACTTAGGTTAAAATTTAATTGTTTCTCCTAAGTTTTATCTATTGTGTGTCTGTAATTACTTTCATGTCATTTTTTTGGTTTCTGCCAGTTTCTGCCAAAAATGTGGCAAAAGCTGGTTTTTGCCATGCCAGTTTTAACCGGTTTCTACCGGTGGTATTTACCGCCTCGGCAGAAACCTGCCAACCCTGCACTACATACAGTTCACTCCCAATTATCCGTGGAATTAGGCGGCACGAGTATCACCAATGATGAAAATCACTGGTAATCCGAAAAAAACATAAAATAAGGGATAAAGAAGATAAAAAATATCTTTTGCTTTAAAATAATTGAATCCCACTTTAAACATGATATGTACAAACAGTGACGATAGGTACAGCAAAAAAAAAATCATTTGTACTTGGGGTTCCCAAGCATATAAAATCTATAAAGAAGAGGTACTTACGATAACACAAAGGTAAAATAATTTATTGATAATGTACATGGCACACTTGGGTAAGAAATGCTAAGAAAAACAAAATTTAAATTCGCGCTTTTTCGAAAAAATTAGTAAATTGCGTTTGTTTCTTCTTGGAGACCAGCGCGATAATCTACTCACGGATAATCTATAGTTTATTGTAGATGAGAAGATAGCAAATAAATTCTCGACAGACATAGACTCACCTAAAATACCTGAGTATCCTCAAGTAGTCCTCCCTGATGCGGCATTCCGGATCCCCGACGAATCGGATTCGCCGCTTTTCCAGGTCCTCTTTGCCGTTGAAGTAGTCGTACAGCGTTCCGTCCAGTCCTGTCAAAATAAACAATATTTATCATCCATAATGTATGGGAAATGACAGTAATGCAGACTTGACAAAATAATTTTGAACTTATGAAAAATGAAAAGTAATTTTAAGAAATGCTTTTGAATTGGAATACAAAGATTTAACATGAATAGAAGTCACTCATGTCGTCCACAAATATGTACTTGTCCTTAAAACTAGCAAACGTGACTTGTCTTAAGTTTTTTCATAACATCTCCTGGGATGAACTCGGCCTTTTCTTTAGTTTCTGGAACTCTCTAGGTTTCGGGGATTGTCCTGAAATATTTTTTCGATTATTCATCACTGTCTGTGTGCTGGACTTTTACTACATAAAGTCTATGTGACCTTATCCCCCTCGTATTTTAAGTAAAAAGAAGTCTCCTGGAGAAAAAATCTTTTGAAATCTGCAACTTTTTGTCATTTTAAGATCTAGTTGCTCACAAGAAGGGATAAACAGTAATAAATCCTTGTCCTTGTCTTGATTAGAAGAATTGGGGTTAGAATCTTGATTTTTTAAACAGTTTCCTTCAAATAAGTTTGAATTGGAACAACAGAACTAAGTGTTCCGATTCACCCCGCAAATTTTTTTCCTATGTCCTTTTTCAGAATTCTTCATTTTTATGACACAATTTATAAAAAATGTAAATTCTAATGTGGTATTCTGTTGTTCAGATACATGTATAATTGAAACGTACCACTCTTAGTTTTTAAATATAAGAAGATTTGCTCTTGCATATGAAGTTTTGCAGTCTATGAAAATGTGATGTTTTCTAACATTCCACGTGCAGCCTCAAAAGAAAATCGAGAAGCAGGAAAAATAAAATATCAAAACAGGAAAAATCTTTGTTCCTAAAACCAGATGATTGTTACTAAATTAGTAACTTTCATGTTTTTAGATATAAATTATGTAAAATATCAATATAACTTTTATTTTTAAGTTCACAACTTTTTTAAAGATAACACTGGTAAACAAGGTTTCTGTTCCTGATTGAGTAAGTGGTCATTCTTATATTTTAGGGGGTGCTGAGAAAGAATAGGAAAATAAAAAATATTCTATCATGCACAGATTTTTGAAAAATCCAAAATTTAAAAAATATCACTTAAATGACATTTATGCAACACATATACAATATTTTTGTCCTTTACGATTTTATCCAACCAATTATAAGGCTTAAAACTAATATGAAATACAAAAAATAATATTGTTAAAAATTTCAGAAGAATTAAAGGAATTTTTGATGATAAAAAAAAGATACTCTTAAAGAAATTCCTAAATTTCATACATTATGTAGTTATAACTACGAATGTTCTCTTTTAAGCCCCTATCACAAACTTTTTTAATATGACTCTAATAGTATTTACCAAGCTTATTACCGGTCCACCATCCTTGTTATCGCACTTGCATTGCAGAAATATCATGGTAGAAATGCTCCCCCAATGTTCGTCACTCACAAGCTCCATACTTTCAGGGTAAAAAATTGAGTGAGGTGATAAAAAAATGTATTTTCAATGACATTGAACATCCGAATATAACTTTTTAACTACACACTTGAATTAATTTTTCATACTTTGACTTTGATTATTCCATCGGAATCGTGTCACAACATTTGAAAAATCCCCCATGCAGGGCCGATCCTAGCAGGTGTGCAGCTCGTGCACCGCACGAGGGCGGCCAAAGCAAGGGGCGGCCGCAGACCGCATGTAGTATTTTTTTTCTAAAGAAAGTTTTTCGAAAAAAAAATCAAGCATTCCCGAATAAAAACAAATAACTAAATAAAAATTGCCAGAAGAAAAAAAATGATGAGGGGCCTATCGTCGAACTTTTCTCACATCGTTTTTTTTCCCGTACTATCTGTGCGCTGATCTTTAACCCCTTCCCGGCTTATCCCGAGCTGGACTCGGGCAAGCGAAATGTTCCATTCTGGCTCATCCCGAGTGTAGCTCGGGCACGGTGAAAATTAACACTGCACAACCAGTCTTTCAAGAATTATTTCACATGTCCCTTTTATGGTTTCGGATGCTTTTATTTACTATTGTTGCTACTAGATAACATAACTGTACAGTGTTTTGAGCTGTAGATTTAAGGTAAGAGTAGGCGCCGAATACAAAGTATAATGATTTCTGCCATATAGAAAGCCAATTTTGCATGTCAATATTCATTTATTTAAATAGATATTTTTACATTTATTTTTAGGAAATGTTGCATGCAAATGATGCTATTATGTTTAAAAAGATATGTATGTATGAAAATAAGCTTAAAAAATTGACATTTTTTGATCCGTAATCCCGAAATTACTCATTTATTTAAATAGATATTTTTACATTTATTTGTAGGAAATGTTGCATCCGAATGATGCTATTATGTTTAAAAAGATATGTATATATGAAAATAAGCATAAAAAAAATTGACATTTTTTGATCCGTAATCCCGAAATAAAATGAGCCTGGAAGGGGTTAACTCAGACTATGTATTTGCAGAGCGGAGAAGCAGCCACTTTTCCCAAGACAGCAAACCCCAGAAACTGAAGCTATTAAACCCTTCGGTAATACATATTCTTCAAGACAAGAGCTAAAACGATAGGTCAATTCAACACCACGACTCCGCTACTTGGGGCGGCCGATCAGCCAGCCACATAGAAAGGAAGAGTCTGGGAGCGGAGGAGGATGGTAGAAAATGAAAACACAGCTACATTTAAAAATGTGCACCCAAGTTAAAAAAAAAAAAAAAAAAAAAAAAAAAAAAAAAAATGACATGATTCTTCACAAATTTTTTTAGCTATTTTTTTAAACAAATTGATGCATCATGTTTCTCTCACTGAGTACTGGTAGTATTTAAAAGTGATATGGATGGATATTTTAGAGCAATTTTCAGCAGCTGTTTCGAAGTCAGTTTCTTTTTTTCTCTCAAAAATATTTGATTTAATCTTCGTTTTTTTTGTTTGGATGGAAAGGACAGGGACTGTAACTTTTTCTATCTGGTGTACGTAAAAGCGATGCATTAAAAATTTTTTGAAAAAAAAAAGTACAAGGTTTACCTAAATTAGCCCCACAGAGAATCAAGTTATACTGAAAAAATAAAAATCAGCTTCGATGATTACATTGTTGATAGATTTGTTTTAGTGACATGGGCCTGTCCAAATGGAAGCTAGGGAGAGCGCATCTGCCCCCACCACGCCACCATCCTCCAAAATATAAAATATTTTAAACAAAGAGAAAAAATATATTAAAATGTGATTTATTGACGTTTGCTTCAATATTTAGTGCAGATTTTGAAGTTGTCAATTTTTGAAAAAGGCAAAGTCATTAGCATTTGATTGAGTTGGCTTACCTTCGCAATACCACTATGAAGGTTACATCAAAAAAAAAAAAAAACTTCTCTTTTCAAAAACCCATGGCCATCTCCCCATATACACTCTGAAAAAACTTAGCTTTAGCTATACTAGAGAGCAACTTAACTTGACACTCAACGTCATTACGGGAGAAGCCAATGAGAGCTCACAAGCAGTTAGCGATCTCCTCTAATTCACCAAGTAGGCTGTGACTGACGTTTTATCTAGCTCGTTTTTCATAGGCTAACGTCACGATGTTTTTGTCAGGAAAGGTTGCAGTCGAGTATAGGTGTCTTTTTACGCTCATCATCTGAGAATGCTCTGGGAGAGGAGAGAAGCAAACGGTGTCATCCGCAATGCATTTTATAGGGGAAACAACAAAATACATACACAAGTGTATAATTACATTGTTTCCAATATCCAAGGGTGGGCAATTGACCCTCCTGATTACCCAAAATGCGGTCCGCCCCCTTTTTAGACACCCTTGTTAAGTGACTTTAAATTCTAGAAATTTTTAATGAACAATTTATTATAAGGACTTAATATTAAGGACTTTTATTAAAGTTCTTGATTGAATTTAAACGGTAAACAAATTATAGAGTTCTTATGCTCGTTTCAGAATCTTACTCCATCAAGTCATTACTGTCCTCCTAACATGCGTTGTAAAAAAAGCTAAATATTACGCTATAATTCTCGACTGCACACTTGATATTTGTCACACAGCAAATTCCATTCGTAATCAGATGTGTGAGTACTACTGTTGGTAAAGCAGGCCCGTCATTCAGGGGGGCGGGGGGGGGGGGTCAATCCCCCCCCTGACTTTAAGAAATCAATGTATTTACAAACAAAATGGCGTGGTTTTTCATGTTTTCAGCTGAAATTTCATTGTGTTTGGACCCTTTGCCCCCCCCCCTTCCCCCTGGAAAAACTTGAAATGACGGCCCTGTGGTAAGGTAGAAATCTTTGAATTTTTTCCTTGAGTTTTTCCCGTAACAAATGTTACTGGAGAAAATCTGTATAATTTTCTATTGGAGACTTTATTATCCAGTTTGCAGCTCGAGATTCAAGACATAAGGGGTGAGGGTTATTACAATGGGTCCAATATGAAGGGGGAAAATATAGGACTTCAGAAACGGCTACTCGATATCAATCCTAGAGCATTATACGTGCCATGTGCATCTCATACATTGAATCTTGTCGTTAATGACGTTGCCAGCTCCAGTGGTGAAATTTCTGTTTTTTTCGAGTTGGTACAAGGTAGAGCCGCAAGAGGTGTACAATTACGTTTCTGCTTTCCCATGTCGACGGTATTTACTTAAAAACATGTGAAAGGTCCAACTTGAAAACTGTTAAGTGAAACAAGATGGGAGAGTCGTATCAATGCTATTAAACCTATAAACAAGACCTAAAAAATATATTTGCTGCTTTAAATGCTTTAATTGAAGATACCACCAGAGACACGAAGACAAATTAGGTGCTGTATCAATAATTAAAAGTCTTGAAAGGTTTAAATTTTTGTGTTCAATTTAATTTGGCATAATTTGTTATCAAGAATTAACGTATTGAGTAAAATGCTTCAAAATCCTAAATTAAACATCGAGGAATGCATTGAAGCCCTAGGTAATCTTAAAAACTATTTAGTTTCCCAGACATCCAGGGGTGCCCATCCCCCCCAAGCTCAATGGCGCAAATTCCCCCCCAAAAATTTTCCCAACCCTATTGTGCTTTTTATTTTTATCCCTGTTTTTTATTTTATTTATTTTTTTAAATATCATTTATTTATTTATTTTTTAATTATTTATTTTTTAAAATATTTATTTATTTTTTAAATATTTGTATTTATTTTTTTTAAATTGTATCTAATGTATTTTTAAAATTATATCTAATATATTTTTTAAATCATTAATTTTTTTAAAATACTAATTATGCGCAGAATAGAATGGCTTTTAATCCCTTCCAGACATTCCAAGCACACACACACGCACACAAAAAATAAATAAAGAAAGAACATAATAAAGAAATAATTTAAATTAAAAAAAATAATGAATAATTTACTTTAAAAAATAAATTAATAATTTAAATAAATAAATGCATTAGTTTAAAAAATCCCCCCCAAAAATTTTGATGGCGCAACTTGCGCCATAATCCCCCCCTGTGGGCACCCCTGCAGACATCTGACGATAATTTTAAAAAAATTGTCGACTCAGCAACAATACTTGCTAAAAATTTAGGCATTGATCCCGAATTTCCCATCTTGAAGCTCAGGAAAAGGTCCGTTTATTCGATTACGAGGGCTGCGATGAACCAATCTTAAACCCTGTCCAGCAGTTCAAGACTGCTTTTTATTTTTCTATTCTTGATCATGCAATCTCTTCTGTAAATGAAAGATTTATCTTACTATCCGAGTGCTACTCAATATTCTGCTTCCTGTATGAGTTTAACGACATATCTAGGGATAATCTCAGGAAAGCCGACATGGACCTAGATATTAAGTCGCAAGTATAGGAAGATGGAATTATTATAAAAGACATCGATGGCTTAGAACTCTTCAATGAGATAAATTCATTCAAAGACATTTTTAAAGATAAAAAGCAGCCAACTGAATTATTGGAGACAATAGTTAAAAATGATCTCATTGCCTGTTTCCCAAACTTTGCTTTGGCAATACGAATTTTTTTTTTAACCTTACCTGTTCCTGTGGCTTCAGGGGAAAGAAGTTTCAGTAAATTAAAGATTATAAAAAATTACTTAAGAAATAGTATGACGCAGGAAAAGCTCTCAGATTTGGCCATTATCTCCATTGAATCCGAAATATCAGAAAAAATTGATTTTTCTGAAATAATAGACAAATTTGCATCTCACAAAGCCAGAAAAGTAATTTTGTAGATCGTTTTTCAAAAGAAAATATCTATTTTTATTTCAATTGTAATAATATTGTTTCTTTATAATTTTGCTTGCGTATTTTGTCGCTATAATAACCTATCAAGTGACCAACGAATAAAGTTTTGTACTTCAAATTTTATTTGATTTTTTTATTTTTTACTCTCATACAAGCAAATGAATAATAATGTTCAAGTTCTTGACATAAAATGAAAAAATGTCTTGAGAGGCAGCAGGCCTGTCATTTAAAATTTTTCTGGGGCGGGGGGGGGGGGGGGGGCAATGGTGCAAAATACTCAATGCAAGTTTTACAGGAAATACACCCACCCCCCATTGGCGAGCCTCAGGGGCGGCACATTGGATCTTTGCACACGGGCGGCCTACACCCTAGGATCGGCCCTGCCCCCATGGCAGAAAGTTGCCGACACGGCGACATTGTCGCAGAATCAGAGAGAAATTGTGCAAAAAGATTTTTGTGGTTGGGAAGAAAGACTGAAAGAATAAGTAATTTAAACATCCAGAACTAAAACCATTCTGAAGAAAAGTCTTAAGATTATTTTTCTGTGGAAATAATCCTAATTCCTGTTATTGTTCCTATTAAAATATTTTTAGTACTTAATGTTTGAAACAGTAAAAGGCTAGCTGCATCAAAGTATCAAGAAAGAGTAGAAATATATCCATAAGAGGATGAAAAATCATTGAACATTTTTAGTTGGACAGTAAAAAATCAAGTGAAATAATTTTTACTATAACTGGCAGTTTTAAAAACCATGAAGCAATGCAGTATTGATGTTAATTTTATGAATATAATTAGCTTGTGATTACTATAAGACGTTGGCTCACGTATTTCTTATTGAAGGATATTCTAGTATTGCAGAAAGAAATTGGTTCCAGAAAATTTGTCGCAGAAAGAAGAAAAAAGTTCTGCCACAGGGGAAAAATCAATCGTTGCTGTTTTTCTAAATCACTTAAACTAGTTTCTAAACTTTGGTCCTTCATAAGCTTTATTTGTGGGCCAATGAAAATACTCCCTTTTTTTGCCTAAAAATGAATGATGGGAACTGTTTCTTCAAATATGGAGATTCACACCCTTCTTTATCCATTGCTTTAATTAAATTCTTCATCTCTTGTTTATGTGCTAAGGTGGGAGATTCTTTTTTTCCTAATGGATTGGAGGCATTTTGGATATTTCTTTCCCCTCAGCAATATATTATTTGCTCTCTGTCCATTTCTTTTTGATACAATGTTCATGTTTTTCCTGCTGTCCAACTCGCATAGAACAGCAATAGTTTGTATAACTAAGTTGCAGACCAATGAGAATAGCAATTACTTTAAAATCCACACATAGGCTCTAATTTTGATATAAGATATACCTCAGTTTACTTTGCTTTTTTATTGTGAAGTAGTCGGAGGTGTGTGCCTTGTCTCATCAAATGCTGGCAGAACCAATCAGTGATGACGCGTGTGTAGGGCGTTGCCGTGTGTCACGTGATTTCTGGAGATTCCATATGCAAACGTAATGGAGGATAAATGGAAGATTCGCCTTCTGAACTTTACTGGCATTTTTCAATCGGTCACAATGTGTGCGTAATTTTTGAGTCGAGTTTGTTTCCCCACCTGAAAGGGGCAAACTCTTCAGCGGTCTAGGAAATTCGGGTTCGTTCACGGACCCTTCACAAAAACACGATCGAGCAATTTGGACCCTTCACAAAATGCTGATCAAACAAAACGGTTTCACAAACTATTCATTCAAAAAGCAAATCTGAAATCCAAATAACGCATAGCATGCGTAACATATTTTCGTGTAAAAGCCCGTAGTTTTTGGGCCTTTTCTGAAGTAAAAGGAGGGAATCGCTTATCCGCCCAATTTTGCGGGAAAAAAAAAGTTAGCACACTTCCTGAATGCGATGGCAAGCGATAAATCTTTCATGTAAAATGTAGCACTTTTTGCTGTTTTTTTTTAAGGAAATTAACAACTTCAAAAAGGTAGTTGTTTTGCTTTAATAGTTCTGCTTGTTTGTTTTATCGTATGCAAATCAAAATGGCTTGCTGCAATGTTGCTGTTACAGATTTCTCTGGAAATGCAGAGCAAGGATTTTTCTCCCTTCTCATGATTTAAACAAAAATTAAATAATAATAGTAGCAAATACCTGCTAAATGAGCTTAGAACTTCAAACAGATAGCTAGTGTTGGAGAAAAAATGGGATTACTTCTGATAGGGTGACCAGCTATTTAAAATTATCGCCACCTGAGGTCTTTCTAGCGACATTTTGACCTCATTTTGGCAGAAAATTATCTTTATTTTATTATTTTTTTAAGCTTACAGGGGTGGTGTTTTGGTTATATTCAGGAATAAATGTATTTTTTCGTCTGTTAATATTGGAAGTCCGGTATTGTCTGTTTTGCTACGTCTCTATACTTCCGAATTTTTGGCGAATATGTCGGAGATTATTAATGACATTCATCATATAAACCTGTTGAAATGTAATTCAAAAGTTATTTGAGTTTAATAAATTATTTTATTTACCATTTTTATAATTCTGATGCTTTTATTTTGAAAAATGCGATCTCTTTGCATCCGTCCAATTCCAATTTTACTTATTTTATAAGCTAATTACTCTTTATTAGGAGGCAAATAAATGAAAATTCGCTTTATTTCTTGTTAAAATTATTATTTTAAAAATTTTAAAGCAAAATTAACTGTTTTTTTTATGAGTTCAAATGTTAACGCTGAATGAATCATTTCATTTTACTTCTGCATTAATTGTGTTAACAGATATTAATAATGTTTATTATAGACCTTTAAAATGCAATTGTAAAAAATGTTTACCAAAATAAATTCTTTTATATGCCGTTTTTATGCTTTTGATGCCATCACTTTGAAAACTGCAATCTCTTTGCATCCGTTACATGAATCGGATTTTTCGCATTTCTGATGTTTAATACGCTTTTTTAAGAGGAGAATAAATGAAATTAATTTTAATTTTCTATTAAATTCAAAAATTTTAAATTAAATCAGAATTTTTTTAAGAGGGGCTTCTATCAGAAAGTAAAATACTGAATCGATCGTTTCTTTTTTTTTTCTCACTTATAAGATTTTTAACATCTTCAGTTTATATTTAGTATAATCTTACTACTATTATATATGCGAAAGTTTGTATGGATGGATGGATGTATGGATGGATCTATGTTTGTTCCTCTTTCACACAAAAACTACTGAATGGATTTTAATGAAACTTTTCCCATAATATAGCTTATACATCAGAATAACACATAGGCTATAATTTATAACGATATTCGAAAAAGTTAGATTGGTAGCGCTTTTTCATTCCAATTTAAGGTACATTTTTCGCACAAATCCGCGAAGGCTTCCAACAAACTAATTAAGTATTTAGGGCATCATCTCAACTCCCTGTCGATAGCTAGAATTGCATGTATCATTTCCACTTTTCGCATTAAATTTTCAAGGCTTTTCTCAAGTCAAATCAAAAAGTATTTTTTTTTCAGCTTCATGGTAAATATCCGGGCTTTTACATAGACATTGGAAACGCTCTCTAATGAGCTTTTACCATGATTTGTATTTTAAAACATTTTGTAATCTTGGTTGTAAGTAAGTTTTCGCAAGTTTTGTAAATATGTGTTTTAGAATATCGGTAGCGTAATCGCTTGAAGAGATTGGCAACTAATAAATGGATTCGGTTCATTATTGATGGAGCTTTAAATACAAAACAGCATTTCTTAAATTTGTTTGCACTGATTGGGCACTTTTTCGGGGTACTTACAATTGGGCAGTTACTTCGTATCCAATTGAACTGGAATTTTGCCAAATTTGTTGCAAGAGATTTTAATAACTGAGATTCTCGGCGATTTTTCAACTGACATCAGTTTTTGTGACAAACACTACATAATAGTATTTTACTTCTTACACGACGTAACCAAAATAAAATGATTATTGTCTGACATTTATCGACTGCGGCAAAATCTTAATCATCGATAGAATACTCCCACATTTTAAAAGTTCAGTTTTTTTCTTTTGTTGGCCGATTCCGTATGTTTGACCTTTTTAAGATTATGTCAAAACGTAAAGTAATCCGCATACTAAATTAATAAAGCCCTTAAACAAGACTAAAATTACCATTAATTTGCGTTTTTCCATAAATAATTGTCAAATGTTTCTATTAATTTCGAAATCATTTAGAACAAAAACTTTTAGCATCATTTTATAGTCAGCAATAGTATCTCAGCATTTGATGACTATTTCTCTGTGACAAAAATTAGTGACATAATAATACTGTATTTTCATAAAGTAGGGAGGGGAGCAAAGTTATCCTAAGCACAACAAAACAGTTACCGCAAATTAGGCGACATTTTAAAAATCGTTAAAGCGGTGTGTTTTGAGTTCTTTCAGTTCCGGAAAAAAAAACCCAAAGGTAAGTATAAATTGTTTCTCAAAATTATTACTGACCCAGGCAGCGCCGGGTATTTTTGCTAGTTTAACATAATCTGGATTGGAAAAAGAGAATGATACATCGAGGAAGCCACAAAAACTCACAGTTAAAAATTTCAATGGTGCAACTTGCACCCCCCCCCCCCCCCCAAATACATTACTACTACAGTGAAGCACCGTTTATACGTTTCTCTTTTATACGTTTTTATCATTTATACGTTTTTAGTCTCGGTCCCGGCAGAGTCCAGTACATATTAATGTTAAAAAATTTCTTTTATACGCTTTCTTGAAATCGCAGTTTCATTTATACGTTTTATTAAAATCTGAGTCAAAAAGAGCGAGAATGGGCGTGTGCAGATGTTTTACCAAAAACGATAAAAAACTGCTTCACCATAGGTAGATTTTTGTCGTCAGTGGATGGCCCTATTGAAATCACCGAAATTACTGATTTTGCTCCCCCTAAAAACTGGTCAAATGTAAATGAAGTTTCTTCATTTCATGACTCTGTTAACTGCGATTCAGAACTTGCGACATGTTCACTTCTAACAATTGATGAAAAGATCGATGAAGAATCCAGCAGCGAAGAAGAGGATAATTGTTCGGAAAAGCCACTGCCAAGTTTTCAGCAAGCTTTAGAGGGTTTTAACACCATGCAAGACTATCTCATTAGTAGTGAGTTAAATGATAATGTTAAAATGGCACTTTTAACTATAAACAAAGAACATTTTTCTGTGCATTCCAAAAGAGCCCTACAGCCTAAAATAACGAAATACTTTGAATATGAGAAGTAGTACATGTAAATTAATTCTAGAATTGAAAGGTTAGTATTACATGCTTCATTTCATTGGATTTCATTATTTTATTTTTCTTATAACCCTTAATTTACTTTCAACCACAATTATTCGTTTTTCCGTATTTTTTTGTAATTTTCATTTATACGTTTTTTCATTTATACGTTTTTTTCTCACGGTCCCTTGAAAAACGTATAAACGGTGCTTCACTGTACATGTATAAATTCGTTTTTTTTTTTTTAAATTGTTTTTTCCTTAAAATTGTTTGATTTTCACAAAATTATTTAGTTTTCCACAAAAAAGCGGACCCCGTGAAAAATCCTGCTCTCAGTAGGTTTTTGAGCACGACTCGTTTTAGAAATGTACTTGGAGAACTTAACCCTCGTACCGTCGATATTTTTTTCCCCCGGTTGAAAATCAAAATTGAAAATGTTTTCCTTCGCAATTTAGACGCAAATTGGTTCATTGCTTAAAAAGAACTTGGTTTGTGCTTATCGTTCTTTTTAATGGGAAACAAAGTTAGTTTTTGTCATTTTTCAAGTGCAAATACCAAGCACTCTGTCAAGTACGAGATAATGGCTCGTCACGTCATTGGTTTGCTTCCGGTCTATCTTCTCCGCGAACAGACTTTAGGACACTCACCCAGGAACATGGCGTTGACGGTGAGGTCCCTCCTCCCGGCGTCCAGCTCCCAGTCGGTGGTGAACGCGACCTCCGCGTGCCGACCGTCGGTCTTGAGGTCGACCCTCAGGGTGGTGACCTCGAAGTTCTGGAGGTCGTTGACCCGCACGGTCACCGTGCCGTGGGCCTCGCCCTTCTTGTGGAGCATGCGCACGCCTGCAACAGACAAACCGATCAATCACCCAGTTCACCAATTACACAGGCCAACGATGAAAAAACTTTTTTAATGAAAATACCTTATTCTTATGTTGTTCAGGTTGCTGAATCCAAATATGATGCTTAAAAAGTTGTATCACCCACCATTTATTCACATTTTATAGTTACATTCATGAAATAAAGAAACATTTTTAGAATTTAACAGCTTTTTCATAGTTAAGATAACATGAAAAAATAGGTCTAATGAACAAAGATGATGTTGGCAGCACTGCTGAAACACATGCTACAACATGATGGTCACTTCGCCGGGAAGTTCAGCAAGCTATTCATCGCAGGAAAAGCTACACAAGAAGCTTCAAGGAAAAAAGGGAAAGAAAATATAAAGCAATTCCAGTTGACAAGTGAACCTTGTATCATCACATAAAATTACTATTCCAAGTATTTTACTGTAAATACAAACCATTTTTACGATTCTACAGTGTTTCATTGATTTCCCTATATACTGTAAATGGGTATTAGACTATATAATAAAATACATTTTGCTTGGAAACTAAGGGTGATACATAAAAACTACAAGCAGATTTGGATTCAGCACATAAAAATCTATCAAGATCAGCTATTAAAATTAAAAAAGTTTTCAAAAAGGTTTTTTTTGTTGGCCTGTGTTATTCATAATCAGCTGGATTTTGCCCATGAATTAGCCAAAGAAATATTTTTTTAACATTATTTTTGCACCAAGAAACTGTGATAAATAATTTTAATAACACTAAAAAAAATCATTTTCAGCAATCCTTACTGTAACATGCAGTATGAAAATGTACAGAATAAAAACAAAGCTGTACAGAGTAGGGATGCACTGATTAATCGGCCCCTTTGCCAATTATTAATAATCAGTAGAAATTTTTTTCTATGCTAGTTTTCAAAGCATATCTATATACATAAAAGACTACTTTTGTATGCGTATGTCCGGGGTAAACTTCAAAACTACTGGACCTATTTTAACCATTTTTTCACCGTAGATAGCTGCAGTAGACCTGCAACAGAGTGTTACTTCAGCTCTCGAGATCGAGAAACCGACAACAGTCCAAGAGCTAGCAATGTTTTGGAGAAAGGTAGTAGTCTGGTAACTTATGCCTATTTTCATGACTTCTTTGGAGGGTGGATTTTTATAGGAAAATAAAAATGAATTATCTTGAATATTGAGATTGTTTTTATTTACATATTGAAAATATAAAAAAAAAATATTTGAAAAAATTTAATAGTTTATTACTACTATTATTGTCCCTCGAAGTTGGAACTTCAAAAAAAATGCACGTGGGTGGCCCGGGTGCTTTTGGCTCTTGATGTTATCTGAAATCAAATATTCTTGATTATTCTTAATCTATAGACATGTCATTCTGGTCGGAACAACTGAAGTTAAATTTCAAGGGTAAATAACAAAATGGCGAACTTTAAAAAAAAAAAGTCTTTTTATTTTAGCAAAGAAAGGGTTGTAAAATAAAGAGTTAGGGGTGAAAAAAATTCTCTTTAGTACCGACGAGAACTATAAGTGTGTAGAACAGCCTGTTAAAATTTGAATGCAATCGGTTCAGTAGAAAAAAAGTTAGGACCCGGGCCGACCAGAAAAACTGTTTTGAGAAAAACACGTTTAAAGTTCAACAGCAAACTCCGAGGCGCTCTAGGAAACTCGTTCTAACTCTCGAAATATTTCGAATTTCTGTCTGAAATTTTCACAGTATATTCTCAAGACATTGTACTTTCAAATTAGGCAAAAAAAAAAAAAATCGAGTTTTTTAACGCAAGTTACCAGACTACTACCTTAAAGGTTGGTCTCCGAGGCGCTCTAGGAGACTCGTTCTAACTCCCGAAATATTTCGAATTTCTGTCTGCCATTTTCACAGTATATTCTCAAGACATTGTACTTTCAAATTAGGCAAAAAAATTTTTTTTCGATTTTCTGAACCCAAGTTACCAGACTACTACCTTAATTTTATGGCCCTTTATAGGCCAAGAGCTAGCAACATTTTCGAGTGACCATTCTAAAACGTCAGGCGATTTAATATGTCTTTCCCTATGCTCTTCTCAGCAGTATGCAGGCCGTCTGGCGGCCAGGAGTGGTTGCGTTTTTCACTGCCCATCACAATTTTGCTTCTTAAAATAGTGATTTTATAACCATTTCGGGGAAATCAGAAACTTAAGCCTGTCATAAGTATGTCATGTAATATATCCATGGAAAGCTCTTATTTCTTGCCTTCACAATGGTTTTTGAATTTTTGTTCTACTACAATCAGAAAAGAAGTTGCAAGCAAAATTTTTTTTTTTTTTTTTTTAAAAGCTCTGTATTTCGTACCATTTTCAAAGTAGAGATCTAAAACTTGGCAGGATTACTTATGTCGTCGTGTGCGTCCTTCGCAATAATTTTTGTTAAAATCAGAAACTTTTTTTCCATCACTGATTTCACATGGAATCAACCAACCATGTCATAACAAACTATTCTTTCTCCAGTACAAGTGTGATGTGCAGTAAGAATTGCAACCCCTCTTGTCCGCCAGACACACAGCATGCTGATCGGAGGAGCAGGGGAAAAGATATATTATACAGGGTTAACAAGGTTTTGGACAGAACGGTTTAAACCATGGTTTAAACCGTCCTGTCCAAAACCCATGTGTCCAAAACTGTCCTAAACTGTCCAAAACTACATTTTTAGTACAATTTTATATTTTGAACAAATAACAAAAGCACAAAATTATACTTGAAGTTAAGACTTAATTTATTTAATGTAAACATTTAAATATGTACATAAAAACATATATAAGATTTTTAGCTGATACTAATCTAGCTACTTTGAAGTTACTATCTACTTATATTAAAAACTGAGTATCTTTCTAACTTTCTTTCTAACTATCTTTCTAACTATCTTTCTATCTTTCTATATCACGCTTCTTTCTCCTGAACGCCAATGAACTGAAAGTCGAACCAGGTACCGATAGATAGGTAATTTTTCAGGCTTCATTAGTTTCAATTTATATCCTTATACGATTTTAATTAGCGAAGATATCAACTAATAAGTAGTCAAATTTAAAGCGATTAAGCCTAATAAATGATTAAATATGAAATCCATTGTTGCATTGCAAAACGTGGTTGCCATGAAACAGTAATAAAAATGATAATGAGAATTTTGAATGAAGGCTTAACTAAATCAAACACAAAACTCATAAGCGGGCCACTTACGTAGAATTTTTATCGCTAGCTACTTGTAATATTTTGAAACATTCATTTGTTGAAAAGCCTTCTACTTATATTAAAAACTAAGTATCTATGTCTGCTTCTTTCCCTAGAGCGAGCAGAACTTGCTGTAACTTTCCTCACCATTTTGAAGGCGTGAAGCATCTCATTAATTCGAATGATTTTTTTGATGCAGAAAAAAAGTGAAGGCGTAAAGTGCCTGTTAGCGAGCCGCCTTGGCGGGGAGTAGTTTCTTGAAACATTCTTTACAACTTTAAAGGTGCGAAGCGCCCGTGCAACGCCGGGCCACGCAGCTAGCTGCTTGGGCATCGGTGGGCCACGTACGTAGTATGTCTTAAAATCTTGTGAAAATTGAATTATATCTAATAATATCACATCAGAATGAGGTAAGAGTTGGGTGGCGGGAGGACATTACGAATCAACATGCCTCAGGAAGCTAATCTAGCTGCCCTGGCAGCTAGTTCTTCATTAAAAAATGAATTAGTTCTCATTAGTTTGTATTACTTTATTTTTAATACTAGCTAAACTTCTTTTAAATATAGATGCAAATGAGGGTGTTTAAAAGATACAATAATCAACTTAAATGCAAAAAATCAGTTTTGCAACTAATTAAAAAGATACACAACATTTGAGAATGTTACAGCGACATTTACTGAATATTTAATTATTTCATAAAATATTAGGAATAAATTTAAAAGTAGTACAGTTAAAAAATATATGAATATACATATGTACACATTAGTAATCTGGTTCAATTGGTCCTCTTAACATCCAATAGCACATGACCATTTTAGCTGCCGTATTTACCCTTAAATGATTAAATGACAAAAGTGACATTTCATAATCAGACACTAAATCATTACTGATCCTTGGAAAATGTTGATAAGTTTTTCTAAATATTTGCAAGTTAGGATGTTTTTTTTTCTTGAGGAAGTATATACACATATGAAGGGCTCGGGTGTAAAAAATGGTAACTAGCATTTCAAAAAATCAAAACTTTTTCTTTTAAATATGGATTTATTGCTTCGAGACATTACTGTAGCAAATTTTTTTCAATTTAAAAAATGAAGTCGGTACATTGATTAAGTGCTGTGTGTCTCGGGTATATTTAATACATTTTTACAAGTGATTTTTGTTTCTTTAATTTGAAACAATACGTCTTTTCGAGTTTGTCAGATACCACTATTTACGCCCGAGCCCTTCATATATATATTGTTAGAAATAAAATACACAGTATTAAAAGCAAAAATCAAAAATAGAAAAATTTTCTTGAGTAGTGAGAAACATTTTATCATCAGTTTATTATTATTCAATCTAAGGTTAAAAAAATTATTTGAACATCACTGAAAACATTATTGTAAAGAAACAACAAAAGACTTCAGTTTTTCACATTTTGAGTTACAAATGGAGCTGAAATTATCTGCTTCAAGAGTGTTTTTTTGACAGTACTACCAATTCCTATTTTATGAAATTTTTATGCAGTGGAGTTATGAGTAAATTGTTCTTTTTTTAATGTATATTAAAATTACTACAGTAAAATTACTACAGTACCTCGTTATATCGCGCTTTTCCGGGGACAAGAAAAAAGTGCGATATTTCCGAAAGCGCGATATAACCGAGGTCATTAAAAATAGTTTTCTATCCGGCATGCAAGTAAATTATACGTGTACATACTTAAAAATTCATTTATTCGAACATTAGTTTTTTTTCAGTCAAAAGTTAAAAAAATATATAACTTACCGCAGTTGTTGTTACAACGTGCAGGTCTTAAAAAATATGTATACAGACATAAAATTAACCTATTGTGTTGGTGAAATAAGAATCCAAAGTCGTATAGAAGAACCTTCGTTTTGTTCATTGATGACAAAATAAATGAGAAAGAGACCTTTTCTGAGCACCTTACATATTTTCTCAAAAATAGTTTTGAACTAAAAGTTTTTTTTTTTTTTTTTTTTGGGGAGACAAAAGAAAAGAGCGATATATCCGAATGAGCGATATAACGAGGGGCTACTGTAATATAATTAAATATTGTCAAATTTTAACTAATTAACACTAAGAAACTAAGATGTATGCATTATCAATATTACAGCTAATAGAAATTAGTCAGCTTAAAGCTCTTTTGCCATGCTTTAGACAGTTTAAGACACTTTTGGACAGTTTTGGACAGTAAAACCCACCTGTCCTGTCCAAAACCAGTTTTGGACGTCCAAAACCCCAACCCTGATCTATATATATATATAAATGAATGTTGGTGTGTGTGTGTGTTCCCTAAGATCTCAGAAACTACCAGGGAGATTTGGCAGAAATTTTCACCGTTTGTTCCTTTTGGTACTGGGAAGGTTTAGAGACCAGTTTCAACAAAATCCGATGGGTAGTTATTTTTTTATTTCAATTTTAGACCTGATTCTGTCTTTGTAATTTCAATTTAAAACTCCATTTTCGAAGGCTTTCATCAATCCAATCGAGTATTTAGTGTATCAACTCAACTCTCTGGCAGATAGTTGGAATTGCTTGCTACCGTAAATTTGGCGATCTTTTAAATCGCGCCAAGAGCCCTCAATAATGGAAGTTTTCCCAATAACTATCTCAAGTATAAAGGATAAAAAAGGTATTTGATTAACAGATTAATCTTTTTTTAAAAACAAATGAGATTCAGTTTCATATTTCGGAACTCCTTTAGATTTGTAGAGGCTTAGATGTCATGCATTATTTTCCAGACGAACACTATTTTGTTCTTTATACCTATTGCTGTTTTCAATCAAAGTATGTTACTATATTTTCTCGCCAAACATCCAATCAATAGTTCGTTTTCATGTCCATACTATTTGCTATGATATACCGCAATGTTGGAAATTATTTTAACGCCTTACGGAATGGTGTACATTTAGCGCCAAATATAATATTCAAATTGATTTCAGATTGCCAAAAAGTAATCAGCTTCATAGAGAATACCTCAACATTTGGCGACAATTTCTCTTTCACAAAAGTGATAATACGTAAGTTTCTTTATTTATGGAAGGGATAGGGGTTCAGAATTATCCAAGGTATCCCAAATTAGCTACCAAATTGGCGACTTTTTAAATAGCGCCAAGAACCTTCAATAATTGAAATTTTCCAAGGCGCGTTGCTACGCAACTATTTTTGTTTTCGAGAGTAGAAAAAATTATTTGTGTATGATAAATACCTGATTAAATATGTTTCCTTCTCAGACAAACATATTATTGCATGACAGTACTCAAATGCTACCATATTTTTTAAGGTGTTTGCTTTTCATGTCTGTAATATTTGTCATTAACCGCAATGTTAAAAATTATTAACGACGTACGGAATGGTGCGTATTGAGCACCAAATAGGTCATTAAAATTGTTTTCAGCCTTGCGAATAATATATTCATGCTTGCTCAAATTGTGCCACACGCGCAAAATTTATGGAACTCATTTCTTCGTATTAAATATGTTGTTATGTAATTTTCAAACGGTTGTGCGTATGGACGAGTATTTCCCGATAGCTTATGCCCTCGAATTACTAAAGTACAACCATTCCTCCATATTTTTTTTCTTATTCAAAAGGATGTGTTACTTTTCTGTTTTAAGAAGTTTCTTCAAGTACTGTCAAGTTTAAGTATCATTTGCATCTTTACATTGCAAAATTTCAACAAGTCTGCCATTGTTGTTAAGCTTAGTTTAGCCTTCTAAGTGACTTTATTAACTTTTAAAGAAGTGGACCTGTGTTTTCCAACTCTACAGAACATAGTTTTATAGTTTTAAAGGAAAATGAACTTTTATATTGAATAGACTTTCTGAAAATTGAATAACTTTATCAGAAGATAACTTTGCTTGATTTAGAATTTTAAAAATCTTTTATGCCTTTTTTCAAAACGCTGTACAGATTTTACATCCAAAACACCATGTGGAGACGAAATATACATCTAGGCAAAACAACGTATGCCGGGTTCATGGGTGCAAGTTTAGTGATGTGTTCAAGACGGAAAATATTTTGAGCCCCCCCCCCCCCCCCCCCATGCTACTTAGATTTTTTTTTTTTTTTTTACAATTTTTGAATATTTGTGCTTGATTTGATTTTTTTTTTTTGCAACAATGTGAGCCTTTTTTTAGGTGAAGTATTTCAAGCATTTTGTTATGTGTGTAGCAAAGAGGGGGGGGGGGGGTCTCCTTCGCGCGTTTTCTATCTCGTGGCTCCGAAAACGTAAAATTGAATGAATGTCAATAATATGAACGGGAGGAATATGATCCGGGGACTCCCCCGGAGTTTTTGAAAAAAAAAATCCAAAAAACCGTATATACTCGCGTATAAGTCGAGAAATTTAGTCCAAAAAATAAAGTATAAAGTTCAGGGGTCGACTTATACGCGAGACAGAATTTCTGAAAAATTTTCCCGAATAACTCTTGGGAAAAAAACACCCAAAAACGATAAGATTTTTCCGATTCAGTCTAACTATTTTAAACAGAGGCTAAAGAAGAAAATACTCATACATTCTACTGTATTTTTGCATGATTTGATTGTGAAATTAAGAATAAATAATTACAATAAAACGGACTGACGGCGTGAAAATTGCGGAAATTGCCGTATTCGCGAATTTTCCGATTGATGGTGTTCATATTTTTAAAACAGAATATGATACGGCTGCATCGCACAATTTTGTTAGTAATAATGCAAAAAAGAAGCAACAGATAGTAAAAATTGTAACCGCAAAATCGAACCCTTACAAAAACCGCGATCGTAAAATCGAATCCTTTACAAAAATCGCGATCTCAAAAATGAACAATTTTTGTGAAAAAGAATAACAATCGTGCTATTTTCAACACAAGAATGCTCACTGCATTTCATTTTCCTTCTTTTTAAAACTTTTTTTTTTTCAAAAAATCATGGGGAAACGTTCTCGGATTGGTCCCGATTTGCAAGATTCGCAATCGCAAAAATGAACTCCTTTTGTGAAAAAGACTAACAATAGTGCTGTTTTTAACACAAGAATGTTCAGTGCATTTCATTTTCCTTCTTTTCAAAAATCGCTACAAAACGTTCCCGATCGTTTCAAAAAGTGTGGTCTCGACTTGTACGCGGGTTTTCGATTTTTCCCGATTTTCCATGTTAAAAATGCCGGAGCAGTTGCCCATCGTTAGTTCAAATCGGCTGCAGACAGGGACGTCATTTCAAGTCTTTCCAGGGGGGGGGGGGGCAAAGGGTAAAAACACAATACAATTTCACCAGAAAACAGCAAAAACCACGCCCACCTATATGTAAATACAGGGTGGTTATAAATTAACAGGAGGTGTTTGGAGCCCTCTAGCTCGCGAACTACTGGGCGAAACATTGCCAAATTTCGTGAGCGGGCATATTAGACCATGGGATTTTGATTTCTGGAATAAAAAAAAATTAGTTTAAAAAATCACCACCAGGGGGAAATTTGGCGCTGTAAAAGTGTATTACACTGAATATCGCGAATTAAACTTGAAAAGATGCTGTATAAATCAATTTCGCCAAGCAAAAATGATTGTGCTTTGCAAATGAGGTTTAATATGATCGCCGTAGAATTTTCTATTAAAAAAAAATATCACCACGAACAAAATAGCGGTCCATTTAACCAAATAAAATGCAATAATTTGCATAAACGCGTTGCGTTTAGCGATCATCTGTAAAATGACAGACTGGGAGCATTCTCATCAAGAAATCCATTCTGATATGTTACGAGCTGCCGTAGAAAATGTTGTGCATCGTATGCAGTTCTTACAACTTTACAATGGCGATCATATCAAACCACATTTGTGACAAAAAAAATATTTTTGCAAATAAAATGGATGCATATTTTGTCAGTAGCAATTAATTCTTTGATAATCAGAATAATACACTTTTACAGCGCCAAATTTCCCCCTGGTGATGATTTTTCAAACTTTTTTTTTTATTCAAGAAATCAAAATCCCATGGTCTAATATGCACGCTCACGAAATTCGTCAATATTTCGCCCAGTAGTTCGCGAGCTATAGGGCTCCAAACACCTCCTGTGAATTTATAACCACCCTGTACATTGATTTCTCAAAGCCAGGGGAGGGGCAATTGACGCCCCTGCCCCCCCCCCCCCTCCCTAAATGACGGACCTGGTTGTAGATTGAACCCAAAATCTGATTTTTTTTTTGCTTCTTCAAAGTCATGTGCTCTGCTCCTGTTGCGTAGACATTTCATCTTCCCGTCAACTAACACACGGGGCTCCTGCAGATGATGTCACTTAGTCACCGCGCATTCCACTTCAGACATTTCAGCTACTACTACTATACAAATACAAATACAAATGTGGCGACCAGCAGCAGGCTCAGGGCCCAACTTGGCTGGTCCTAGTCAAATTAAAGACCCCAATGAAGATCAATGGCCCTCTTAAAGCCATCGACTCCATTGCTCTTTACCGCCTCTTCCGGTAAGCTGTTCCAAGTTCCCACTACCCTGCTAAAATAGTAATTTTTTCGAATTTCCAGGTTCGCCTGAGGTTTAAACAGCTTAAAACAATGACCCCTTGTCCTGCTTTCCTTGCAAAAATCCAACCCTGCAACATCATTCATTTTAATAAATTTAAATAACTGAATCATGTCCCCTCTGGTTCTCCGTTGCTCAAGACTATACATATTAAGCATTCTAAGTCTGGAATCATAGTCTAAATTAGAAAGTCCATTCACCAACCTTGTAGCCCTCCTTTGTACCCTTTCCAATAAATTAATGTCTTTCTTCAGATAAGGAGACCAAAACTGAACAGCATACTCCAAATGAGGTCTTACCAAACTTCTATATAGAGGCAGAAGAACCTTCTTAGATTTGTTTGAAATAGATCTATTAATAAACCCAAGCATCCTATTGGCTTTGTTACTAGCTATGCTGCACTGTTGACTGGACTTGAAATCCTGATTTATTAAGACACCTAGATCCATAACATTATCTGCCCTACTAATGACTGAACCCTGTAAATAATAGCTTGTATGCTTATTTCCATGACCGAAATGCAGCACTTGACATTTCCCAACATTAACTGCCATACCCCACTTGTCTGCCCATTTAGTAATATGATCCAAATCCTGTTGCAGCTGATTTATTTGTTCGTCATTCTCCACAACCCCCATAAGTTTGACATCATCGGCAAAACAATTCATGTTTCCAGAAACATTTTCATGAATGTCATTCATAAAAATAATAAACAAAAGGGGACCTAAAACTGATCCTTGGGGAACCCCACTTAAAACTTCACTCCATTTAGAATAGTTACCCCTAACAACTACTCTTTGTTTCCTTCCTGTCAGCCAATTCCTAACCCAAACTAGAATTTTACCTCCTACCCCTATACCAGCTAATTTGCTGAGTAGTGCTACATGCGGTACCTTATCGAAAGCTTTTTGAAAATCTATGTAAACAACATCTACGCATTTTTTGCTATCTAAAGCCAAGGTAACCTTGTCGTAGAAATGTAATAAATTAGTAGCACACGATTTACCTTTTCTGAAACCATACTGCAAACTACTCAACAGCCCATTATTTTCTAAGAAATTCATCATCTTAATTTTGATCAATGTTTCAAAAATTTTACATACCACTGAAGTCAGACTCACAGGCCTATAATTTCCTGCATTACCTCTAGACCCTTTCTTGAAGAGTGGTGTAATGTTAGCTAGTTTCCAGTCCTCTGGCACTATCCCAGAGTTATACGAAGCATTGAATATATTAACTATAGCGTCAACTAATTCCTCTGCACATTCTACTAGAATTTTTGGATAAATATTATCTGGTCCCGGAGCTTTTGTGGTTTTAATTTTTTTCAAATAAAGTAAAACGTCCTCCCTGGAAAATACAAAGTCCTCAAGCTGTGTAGTAGCTTGTGTCTTGCTTGTGTCAACTGTTGAGATACAGTTATCGTTAAAAACACTGGAAAAAAAGTCATTTAGAACATTTGCTATATCACCATCATTCTGAATTAAATTTCCATGCTCATCTACTAGTGGCCCAATTTGACTATTTCGAACTTTCCCAGAATTTGCGTATGCAAAAAACTCCTTTGGATTCCTGTCAATATTATCTGCCAGCTTTTGTTCCAATTCTCTTTTCTGAAACCGTACCAAATACTTAAAACTACGCCTAGCCTCACAATACTGTAGCCTGTCTGCGCTGTGACCAGTTTCTTTTAATCGACGAAAAGAAGCTTGCTTACGATTTAGAGCATCCTTAGT
The DNA here is from genome assembly GCA_038373865.1 of Uloborus plumipes. Lineage (NCBI taxonomy): Eukaryota > Metazoa > Arthropoda > Arachnida > Araneae > Uloboridae > Uloborus > Uloborus plumipes. Next base: position 13,712 of record JAXGGA010008559.1, on the reverse strand, counting down.
TTCCCTAGTGAACCACATGGGCCAAATTTTTGTGTTTACCCCTTTTCTCCTAAAAGGAACAAAATCTCCAACTGTTTTTGCTAGTTTTTCCTTAAACTCTGTCCACTGCAAATTTACATCGCTATTGTCCAAACCTGATGAAAAAACCGCTTTCAAACTCTGCCTGAGTGCGACAAAATCAGTATTTCTGAAATTAGGTACAAACCTAAAATTTTTGTCTTTGTGCATATCAAACTTAATCCCAAACCTAATGCTGTTGTGGTCACTATCCCCAATATGCTCCCCTACACATAATGCCTGTACAGAGCCTTCAACATTGCAGAAAACAAGATCCAAAACAGTATCCTGCCGTGTTCCCTCAGAAACAACTTGATCTAAAAAACAGTCACCAATTACTTTTAGAAATTCCTCTTCTCTACTATTATTGGGGTAAGAATTATTCCAATCAATGCCCGGAAAATTGAAATCCCCCATTATAATTACCGGTCCCTTACTCGACATGTCTCTAATAATACGATACATCTGTTCATCTTGACCCTGGCTTAGATTAGGTGGCCTATAAATGTTACCCAAACGTAATTTTTTACCCTTACCGCTCATCAATTCTAGCCAAACCATGTCAATATCATTAGGTTTGTCATTTATTGCCAATTCATTGCAAGTTAAAGTATCTCTAACATAAAATAAAACCCCACCACCTCTTTTACCTACTCTATCTTGTCTAAACAAATTATACCCAGGAATACACAATAAATCATCATCATTTTTGGTAGCCCATGTCTCGGTAACTCCAATTACATCCAAATTCTCATTTGTGATTATGCTTTTTAATTCTTCCATCTTGTTCCTAATACTGCGAGCATTGGTATAAAAAACCTTAAGCATGCTCAACTTGTTTTTATTCAACCCCTTACGATTTAGTATAGTTAGTATACTCGATTAACTATACTATTGTATAGTTAATCGAGCAGGCTAAACACATGGTTTTCATTTATATGCGTGTTAAGCTGAGGGGGGGGGGGATCACAAATGAATAAAGATACTAGAAAAGATGATCGAATATTGCGACAAAAGATAATAAATTTTCAAATGGAGACAGAAGAAGCTTAATTAAAAACAGAAAATAGTGAGCAACTCCAGGTCTACATCAATCAAGTTCAAGAATAGTACGGCAGTAACAGCATAGCTACTTGAAAGAAGTTTCACTGCGCTGCTTGATGCTGAAAGCCACGCCTCCGAAACTGGTTCATGGCAGCACGTTGCATAACAAAACAAAAACTGTAGAAAGTTCAGAGTTCGCGAGATTCGGCAAGGGAAGATATAAATCAAATATATTTACAGCATTGATGTTAAATGCGTGGATGGATTAGGATAATGATTGCAACAAATGAATTTGATTTTTATTTAAACATTGAGAAAACAAATTTCTTATGAATTAAAAACTGAAGGAAGTCATTAAATTTCCTTTCCGTCCCGAACTCCGTCTCGCCAATTTCGTCAAGACGGAAATCCGTCTTGAGACGGAAGGTCTTGCATCCATGGCCGGGTTCTGCTAGTATTATATATTAAAAAGATGAAAATATATTAAAGAGCCAGACATCTTTAAGTCACGGGCGTCGTTGGCGGGGGGGACGAGGGGGACATGTCCCCCCCCAATATTTTGAACTCATCAGAAGTCCCCCTCAATATTTTAAAGTAATAACTTTGGAAAAAAAAATCGGGACTTTCATTTCTGAATCAAATTAAATTAGAACTCCGATCTGAACTAAAATAACAAAAACGTCCGTATTTATTGGAAAGACCGTCTGAGTTACTTTCCCATGCAGCTATCTCATGCTTTTTGTGCTTTTAGCAACCTTATTGGAGCAATCATTTTTCTCCTGCAAAACCCATCACTACCATTAGCAGATTACCCAATAGGCGCTTGAGGTGCGAGTCTGGGGCCTCAGGCGGAGCGTCACATTCTCAAAATCAAAATTTTTTTAATTTAAGGAGTTGCCAAGGAAAGTCATGAGTTTGAGTGAGAAATGCTCAAAACCCATGGAAACTAACAGTTACCTAAGGATTATAGGCTCGGGCTGAAGCCGATAGGACGACTGCTCCCAATAGGGCCCTGCATCCAAGCAGTACCCGAATTACTAATTTTTAGGGCCCAAGACCCACAGTAATTTGGAGGCCCCCTAAAAATTCAATGGCAAAATGCGGTGGCTGATTTACAGGTTTGGGGGGGGGGGGTCTGTCAAAATGCATTTTTGAAGGCCCCTTTGTACATCTCAGCACCATATAAATCATTTATCATGTACATATTTGAATCCCCTCTGGGGCTTCTATGTTCATGGGGCCCTTGCAGTTAAAACATGGTAAATCTACTAGCTGCAAGAATCAATAAAAATTCTCGTTCAAGAAATTTTTTTTCCAATTAATAAATCGTTATTTTTTAAAATAATGTTTCTTTAAAATATACACGTGTGCTATTCCCATAGCTCTTATGCTGTGGTATGCCTTTAGAAAAAATTGAGGCCCCTTAGAAATATGGAGCCCCAGGCCCCAGGAATAGGTCTGGGGCCCAACTTATTAAGGTGGAGGAATTTTTCTTGGGGTGATCCCATCTTTAGTTCTTTTAAAGAAAAGGTAATTACGGGAATAAAAATACATATTTAGTATATTTTAAATTACATACATACGATTAATAGTTTGGGCAGAAAAAAAATAAATCAACATAAGTTTTTAATCAGTGCCTGCTAGAGATGATTCGGGCTCAGCCCGGACTCTGTAAGTTCAAACAGCTTTCGAGCTCGGGCTTATAGTTAGCTATTCGTTCTTCAGTTTCACAAATACAACGTTAACGAGCAAAAATATTTATGTCCGGATTGCTTTGTTGGGGAAGAGTTTGAGAAATTGCATATATCACTTCATCTATCACACATCGTTTCTCGAGGCCCTCACACCTGGAAGCAATTGAATGGTCAGTAGAAATGGAGGCAAATGAAACAACCCCCGTGGTGCTTGAAAGGCCATTAAGAGGCAAAAGGCATAAAACGTCTTCCTTCTGATGAGTGGTTGAAAGGTTGAGGGTTGACAAAATTGCTACGATTCTGGAAGGAGTATTGTAAATAGTCATGAGAAAGATCCTACGTTAGATAATAGATACTACTGGTAAACGTTAGAATTCGAGATTGGCTGCATTTTATTCGGTTCTCACATCACAGGGGGTCCGAACTTTTAAGGGGATGCGCCGTAGGGTCACCGCAACTTGCGTTATCTTACGGGGGGATCTTGTAAAACCGTGTGACAATTGACAATTCAAGCTTGCTGGTGGTCACCAGGAATGAGAGATCAGTATTGGATGGGCACTGTTTTTTTTTTTTTTTTTCTCTCTTTTTAGTCATTTTCCAATTGGCCTCAAGAGAGTGCCTTCAACAGCTGTTGCCTTCTTTAATAACACGCGCATATTTTCGTGATGATTGCAGCTCAGCTACCAACGTACAATTTGCTTAAAATATCAAAGGGAAATTAGTATAAAAATATTAAAATGCTTGAAAACTATAAAAAATCTGGTACGTTTTGTAACAAACGAAAAGCGCAAGAAACAAAGAATAAAAAACGAATGAAGTAAAAACCTTATGTCCACCCTGCTGAGAAAACTGGTCTTAGCTGTCCAAAATTGTGGACCTTATGTCTGTCAGACCTTATGACCCATGGATTTTATCTGGACCTTCTTAAGTCTGCCAGATCTTCTGTCTATTGTACCTTTTGAATTTGAGTCTTGGACTTGGACCCTTGGTTTTGGACGTTTTATCCGCGTCCCGTGAAAAACAGGCAAAGGCTATGAAAAGTTTTTAATATCAACTACTAATGCTCTATCAAGCTGGGAAGGAAACGAGCTACAATCAAAGCAGGTGAGGAAAAAAAATTACATATTTCGCTATCTTGTTTTGCAATTTACGAATTATCTTAACGTTATTAATTTCAGTCGTCAGTGGGGATATAAGTTTCTCAAAACTGAAAATAATAAAAAATCATCTCATGTCTAAAATATTACGGGAAAGACTATGCAGTCTAGCCCCTTTGTCTATTAAAAAAGACATCTTGTCCAATATCGATACGGACATCATTTTGAAAGATTTTGCAGAAATTAAAGCAAGAAGAGTGGTTTTATAAGCACATTTTATATGACTTTTTATTTTACTATGATGTTACACGAGAGGGTGTTTTAAGAATAATATTTCACTCTAATTAATTACTTTTTATATTATTAGTTTTATAATCTCCTGCTATTTTTTAATATTTTAAATCACTGCTTTTAATTTTAAAATTATTATAACAATGCAAATAAATATTCCAGTTCATTTGAAAAAAAAATTACTTTTGTCTTAGTCTTGGTCAATCATATGTGCTTAGAAAAAAACGGGGGTTGGGGGGGGGGGGCGCCAAATAATTCTCTGCTTGTGCGAAATTTTTACGTCGGGCCGGCCCTGCTTGATATTAAATCTCGTTTTAGCTATTTTTCGAAAGAAATATAATGTCCGCACCTTGCATCTTTCATGTTTGATTTTGACTTATTTTGAGAATCTATTCACAGCAGAAGTAACTACTTTAATATTTATCGCCAAGAAACGTTGTGTGTCACTGCTCTTGAGTCTGTGCATAGAATTAAAATAATAATGCTATTATTACTACCACTAACTACTACTATTATTAATAATGATAATAAACTCGTAAAATTTAATTTTATGTAATGAACTTATGATCACATTATTTTGAAAAATATTCGCATGTTTAATTTGAAATTTGCTTCATATATTTTTGAGAGTAAAATGAGCACTTGTTTAAGTTATATTTTACGTTGAAATTTTACATTTTTTTTATCTGGAACTTAAAGAAAATTAATATGCATTTAGAGTTAAAATTTAAAAAAAACTTTTCATAATACGCGGTTTTTGAAGAAAAAAAAATATATTTATTCATTCCTTACATTATTTTTGCATGATACTAAGACTGTTATATATTGAATAATGATCTAATTGTAATTGCGGTATTGAATTGGGTGCTAAGTTCTAAAAGTAAAGTAAAAATATTTACTTGACTTTTTCTTTTTTGAGCTGCTAATTTTTTGATCGAAGTAATTTAAATTTTTAAACAACTTAAGTAACACACAACAAGAGAAAATTACCTGTATTTTCGTGTTAGCTTACTAATTTTTCTTACTTTTGTAGTTACTAATTGATATACATTTTTATGACATTGGAGTTGAAAAGCAAACGTTCAATAATAGTAATGTTGATAAACGAGATATTTTTATTCCAAATTAGAATTATATTTTCAAATAACTAAGAAATAGTTTACGTGGAAACTATTTTGTTTTAACTTTTAAGTGATGAAATAATAAGGCTGGCTTAATTGAGTATTATTTTGATAACTAAATTATTTTTTTAAAGTTGATGAAGCTGACAAAATATTTTATCACTGCATTTCCATAAAAATCTTTAAAAAGAACTGAATTATCATTAAAGAAAGCAAGTTATTTATCTTCCACACAAATTATTTTAAATTGAAATTTTCAAACCTAATTTTTTGCTTATTTCAAAATGGAACTTTCAAAATTAGGTGAAAGCATCGTTCTCAGCATAGGCACAGTTGAAGCAAAAACAAATGCGTGCATGGAGGAGAGAAAGGGTAAGAAGCAATAATTAAAAAAAAAAAAAAATCAAAAGGAAAAAAAATAATATTAGAAACATTTTTCACATATTGTTGAAGATCAAATGCCAGATGAATAGTTATAAAGGGAATTTTTCCCTTTTCGAATATTTGTCGAAATTCGAAATTTGAATCGAACATTTGTCCTTTTAAAGTTACCAAAGATGACCCTTCAATTTTGAAAAAGGTCCGGGGTGGGCCCTAAATCTCCCCTCCCCTAACACCAACGCAGATCGTCTAAAACTGCGTTTTTACAATTACAATTTCAAAAAAAGTTTCGGGGCAGAACCCCCACACCTCCGTTTTTTAAAACAATCAGATATGATCTATAATTGTGTTTTTAAAATTTCAATTTCCAAAAATGTTCAGAGAAGCGTCTCCGAACCTCTTCAATTACTATTATTGTCAAAAATTGTTTAGAATGCATTTTTAAGACTGCAATTTAAATAATTTTCCAAAAAGAGGGAACTCGAATATCTAATCTGCGTAGAACAACAAAGATAGTCTAAAATTGCGTTTTTAGCAATACAATTTCAAAAAAAATCCACGATCCCCCCCTTTCCATAGCACAATTTGCGATAATAATTGAGTTTTTAAAGTTTCGATATCGAAAAATGGACGGAAGAGCGCACTCGAAACTCTTCTTCCATAACATTACCAAAGATCGTCTAAAATGCATTTTTAAGATCACAAATTCGGAAAATATTCTGGGGGAGGTAGCCCCGTACCTTCTTACTTCTAGGTAAATAATATATTTACGATTAGGAACACATTCTCAACATGACTTCCCTCTTAGAAATAAGCTGAACCCATTTGTTTCACTCTGTATTTAAGATACGTTTGAAATTAATGAGGAGTCGTTAATTTCATACACCCCCAACTTTTTTGTCCCCGCGACGGGTCAGAATATGACTAATTATGGTTCTTATTTGAAAATTGCAATGTTCATTGATCTTTGCAAATTCTAAACATGTTAAAAAAAAAAAAAATTCCTAGCATTTCTTTTTTTCCAAAGTCCCCCCCAATGTTCAGCAGTCAGCGACGCCCATGCTTTAAGTGGTTGTTTTTTTGACGTTGCTAGCTTTTGGACTAAGAGTAAAAATAGTTTAAATTACTTATTAACACAACCATTATTAACCCATTAATGCCTAGCATCCCTTTCTAGGGACGGTCCAAAAAAGGGTCTGAATTTCCCCAAAATGAACATTTCAACCACATAAAGGTGTTCAATGAGTACCTCGGTATTGTTTCTATTCGTTATTAACAGATTGCTGCACATAACCATTGTAAAGTGTGTTTCGTAGCCGTTTTATTGTGACCTTTATCAAAAATGACATCGTTCACAATCTCAAGAAAAAAAGCCAAGTTTTCAAAGTCATTTCTAGCTTCCCAGTTTATGTTCATTGCTGATTTTATTTCTTCTTATAAAATGTTTTTTTAAATATTATATCGTAGGCAGAAAAAAATTTAGCAAAAAAAGTATGTACCCTCTGGGGTCTATCGTAAGTTTTAAGGGACGATTTTTCTTTCCTTAATAAAAACATTATTTTTCACATGAAATATTTTTAATTATTTTTCCTGTCCATTAAACACCGTTTGTAACCAATATACAAAATATCTTTGGGAAAAAAAAATGTCAGGCATTAATGGGTTAATGGTAATCATAACATATCGCACCCTTGCTTCAATAGTGTTACAACTCAAAATATGACGATTTTGAGTTATTGGTATCACTAGATTCAGAAAAAAAAGCTCTATCAATCTCAAAAAACTGTTCCAACTTGAGGGAATTCAGTGGCCGCCAGATAGCAGTTGAATCGGCGGTGTAGACGATTCACTTGCTATCCCCACCAACTTGGAAAATTTATAATTTTCACGATAGCGAAATATCAAATAGGGAAGGATACCAAATAACGTCTGAATTTCAATTTTAAAAGACTCTCACATTTTGTCATGACTTTCAAGCCCAGAATAATGATATCAGCGGCGGAAAGTTTTTCGCGTTTCCTGAAAAAAGCGGATTTTTGAGTTGTGACACTATTGAAGTAGGTGTGCGATATACAGGGTGTCCACTCCAATCGTGGACCAATAGCTAATTTCTAAACCGTTAGAGATAAGCATATAGTTTATTTAGGAAAAAATCTCCAAATTATGAAAGGAATTTTGGGTCTATTCAATGTTTTTCAAAAAATCAAATTTTGAAAGAGTTACGAAATTTAAATTTTTATACAGCCCCCCAGTCCTATCAATCATGTTTAGTAAAACATTCTCGACACTGTAACGTTTAAAACTAAAAAAAAATCACTCTTCTACCACAAAAATTGACGGAGTTATGACGTTTTGAAAAATCAAGATTTTGCATTATTTCATGACGTCATCCAGAGATCTCTCAAGGGACCGTATGCGAAATCCTTCAAAATCTTGATTTTTGAAAACGTCATAACTCGGTCAATTTTTGTGGTAGAAGAGTGATTTTTTTTAGTTTTAAACCTTACAGTGTCGAGAATATTTTACTAAATATGATTGATAGGACTGGGGGGCTGTATAAAAATCTAAATTTCGTAACTCTTCCAAAATTTGACTTTTCGAAAAACATTGAATAGACCCAAAATTCCTTTCGTAATTTAGAGATTTTTTCCTAAATAAACTATATGCTTATCTCTAACGGTTTAGAAATTAGCTATTGGTCCACGATTGGAGTGGACACCCTGTATAAAAGCTAGACTTTCCTAGTCTACCAGTTACCGTACTTTCACAAAAAACAGACAGTAAAACAGAGCCCCTACCCTCCTTCTCGAACATCTGCCGCATCTCCGGGGGCGTGGCCGTGGTGGCGAAATCGACGTCCTCCGGCTTCCGATCCAGGAGCAGGTCCCGGACCGCCCCGCCCGCGATCCGGAGCTCGTGGCCGTACCGGCGGAACAGCTCCGAGAGCCTCTCCGTCTCCGGGTCGAAGAGGGCCCGGAAGTGGGGCGTGTCCAGGCGCATCTTCCGGAGGCGCGACTCGGGACGCACGGAGTGGGACAGCCAACGTCCACTGGGGACGAGGAGGAAGAGGAGGGAGCGACCAAGGGATGCCGTCTTCATCAACCGGATCTCGGAGCACTCCCCTCGACCCTGGAAGGAAGTCGGTCATGGGTCATTCCGAAGAGAATGGTACAAATCATGTCCGAGACTTTAGAGTTTTTAAAAATCAATTTTAATGACGACCACCCATTAAGTGTATTTTTTTTTTGGTTCTCCATTTAATCTTGTGCCGTCAAATCTGTACCTCAGAACCAGACTAACGTAAGTCCATTTTCGTCATTTTCCAGTAGAGGGGAAGAATGATGTATTCGACAATCGTTTTTCCCTTCTACCGAAAAATGACGAGAATGGACTTACGTTAGTCTGGTTCTGAGCTACAGAAATATCCATCGATTGGGTATAATCCATTTAGAAAGGACACAAAAAAAATTATCTTTGTCAGAAGAGGGAGAAAAGGACGTGTCCCGGCTTCAACTTGCTAGAATTTTAAAAGTGATTTAAAATTAAACTGAAATGTAACAACAAAATAAATGACACTGCACTGCACAAAAGATGCTTCTGACACCATTTCTGCAGATTATTACGCAAATGAAAAAAAATTTCCCCAAAAAACACTATTATTTATCCATGTCCCTAGATTTTCTATGTTTCGAATTGTCCACTCTGTTACAAGCCTTTTGGAAATAAAATAAACAATTGCATTCAATCTGATATATTTTTTAAAAATATAAGTAGTATAACTGCCGTGATTAGCTTGCTACATTGAATTATGTAGTCAACAACCAGGGTGAGCCTCATTCTTTTCTTATGGTAGTTAATTTGAACTGTTGGATGTCCACTCTGTTAGAGCCGATTTCATGATGAAAAAAATAGATTTTTTCTTGAAATTGCAGACAGACTTACAGTTTTAGGCTGTTTATTCCACTTTATGCTTGTTCTGTGATTCTAACTTTTCTTTGTGATTATACAGATATTTTTAAAGGCTTATTTGTCCACTCTGTTAAGCAAAGTGATCAAAATATTCAAAATCCTTTTATAAATGAGTCATGTACTAGTTATTTACACTTCATTATACACAAATAAATGGAAACTCAATAAAAAAAAATATGATTAGTTGGTGGAAATTATTTAAATTGATAATCTTAAGTAAAGAGTTTCATACATTTGTGATATTTTTGTCGGAATGACCCTTATACTCTGTTATTTTAAAATAGGAGTATCAATTTTGCATCATCTCCATGGAAACTGCACCAAGGACAACAGTTTCACTCTTTTTTTTACGCACTGCTGTCGAGGCATTTCGTTTATTGTATGTTTATCGAATGAGGCTTACTCTTTTATTTATATCCTTATATCTCATTTCTAAACGTTTTTTAACAAATCTAGTGCTAAATAGTTTGTTTCAGCAAAGACCTGCCATCATGAGTATCCGTAAGAAAATACTTTAAAAAAGCATGCTATAAACGTTGATCAGGGGTCAATCTAGGATATTTGACCAAGGTCCTGTTTTTGGAATTTTGTGGAAAATAGTTCAGAATTTTGTGAAAACGAATTCCCAATTTTGTGAAAAATAGTCACTGCAAAAAATATTCCGAATCGTTCCATAAACTCGGATTTCTGTGAAGAGTCGGTTTTGAGTGTGGTTTCTTTGTGAGAGGTTCATTCTTGAGTGACTGAATTTTGTAAAGAATCCCTTTTTGAGTTTATGAATTTGTGAAGGGTCCTCTTTTGAGTAACTGAATTTTGTGAAGGGTCCTTTTTTGAGTGCCTTGAATTTTGTGAAGGGTCCTTTAACGAACCTAATTTCTCTCTAGATTGACCCCAGTTGATTGAGTATTAGTTTATGCACAAAGCAATTTCAACCGTTTGCATTTAACCATTGTTGCAAAAGCTAGATGGGAAAAAAGTTCACAACGCCGTAACTATGATGACCATCAGGAGAAAAGTGCGGAGAGGGGGAAATTGACAGTTCTTTTATCTGCCTCCCCTCAGTATACAGGGTATAATTATATCTCAATTGTAAATAGGAAGGGTAATTGAAAATTTCAACCGAAACACAAACTTAGATAAGAACTGATTGACAGAAGGGAGGGGGGGAGACCAAACATTTTCTATCGTAAATGTTTTCATTTTCTAATGTTTACTTCAAAGAATAAACTCTGCAAAACATTAATATTTTTTCTGAGAGTACGGCTGGACTTAACAGCGAATTTCCAATTTTTTCTCTCAAAAAAAGAAGGAATGCCACATGAATAGATCTCATATAAGAGTATTAAAAAAAAAAAAAAAAACTTCAACAAAGCTGCAATTAAAGAGCCCATTGGTGAGAAATCATGTGACCATGCTCACTTTAATGGTCTATGGTCGTTATTCGCAGAGTCTATCGCAAATTGTGCCGAGTTTTCCAGTGGTATTTCTAAATTCCCTGTTTTCTGAGTGAGTAGTCAACTTAATCAATTGAAAAAGAGAAAAAATTTATACATTTTAAATGCTTCATAGAGGAAGATTATGTAGGCTTAAGCTAAAAATGAAGGAGTTTTCAAGGAGTTAACATCAAAATCTTGGAGTTTGAAGGGCCCTTCAAAGAAATTTCCTGAATAAAAGAGTATTAGAGGGGTTTTGAAGGAGCGTGCGAGCCCTGAAGGGACAAAAATTGAGAAAGTTAATACTTTGTATCATGATACAGAAAATGGTTCCTTCATTTAGAAACATTTTTTGAAAAGATAAACTGCAAACGGAAACGGACAACAAATCGAAAACAACTCAAACGAAACACACCAAGTCTCATACACAGGGTTGCCACAGGGAAAATGTCTCAAAAAAGTAGCAAAAGTCGCCTAAAAATACTAAAAAAAATTGCAAAAAAGTTGCCTTGAAAATGAAAAAAAGTTGCAAAAAAGTAGCCATGAAAAAAAAAAGTTGCAAAGAAGCTGAATAGAAACATGTGACAATGCTAAACTGAATATGAGTAATGCTTCAAAACAAGTTCAAAAAATAGACATATTTTGAACTAATGCATTAAATTAAAGATACAAATGAGGAAAAAAAAACAAAAGAGTATAATCAAGGTTATTTACTTTTCAAGACTGCTACCCCATTCAAAAGAAAAACAATAATATACTCATATAAATACAGAATATTCTAATATTCAGTGTCTTTTGCTTCAATAGCTGATTTTAGCCTCTGGTTTGCCTGTTTTAAAAAAACATCAGCTGATTTTTGAGTGTCCTTTCTCTCTCTCTCTATTTACTAGTTTGACTTTTTCTTCTAACGTTTTAACAGATCCCTTCAAACTTGACAGCTTTTCTTTTTCTATTTTTCTTTGTTTCAATTATTCTTCATTTTCTTTTTCTAATTTAATTTGCTCTTCCTTCTTTTTCTTCCAGTACTGGTATGATTTGCGTTTACCAAAAGCTAAATTTAAAAGTTCTTTATCAATTTGGAATTGTGCAACTGTAGAATAGCACTTCAGAGCATCTTATAATAAGCCTGTCATTCAATACACGTTCCGACATCAAATATTTATCTTCCGAAAGAACTCGTGGATATTGAAAACCCCCCGATATACTTCACTATTACCATGAGATGTTACTTTCTCTGATGAAAATTATTAAAATTTGGGTGGCTTAGATGGATTATAATTCTATTAGCTTGACTAGAGAAAAGATCCGATGAGCATATGCTGTGCTGCTTTTCGCATTAAAATCTGGCTTATTTGGGACACTGTTTCCAAAGAGGCTCAAGCATAATTCTTTGTTTTTTTTATGCATCCCGATTCAGTTGTTCATCTACTTAGCTGTCACGTGCTGTTTTTGACCCAAGTAGAAGTTTTGTAGGATTAAGGGGCGAAACGTCAGTTCGAGCCATTTTTACAATTCCTTCATCCTTAAGAAATATAATTTTCTTGGCCTTTTTGATCGATACGCATGTCTGAATTTGCTCTCTACGAAGTAAAAAACAATGTACTATCATACGAGGGAAAATTTAAATGACGAAAAATTAGAAAAGTGATTTCATTTCCAAATTTCGGCTTCCAAACTTTCTCTTCTTCTTTATACGAAAACTACAGAGAGTTTGGGAGTTATTCATTCAGCAATCCTGCACCTTATATACGAAGCAAAAAGCCCCACCTTTCCTCCAACAATTACCTTTCAAGAGATATTTGCATAAAACCTGACTTTTGTCTAAACTTTTGCAACAGCAAAAAATATGTCTTTTGTAATTTCCAATTTTCGTTTCGGTTATATTTTTAAAAACTCCAGACACGTATTTGGGACAATATTGTCTGCCTGCAATAGAAATTTGAAAGCATTTTGCTGAATAGTTTTCTTTTTATTCATATATTTGCATTTTGTCTAAACTATTGCATCGCACTGTAGCTGCCCTGTGCCCAGTCGAGGTTGCTGCAAATATCTACACTGTATAAGGTTTCAGCTTCTGAAAAAGTTCAGATATCGGTAACGTATGACGTATGCAAATCAGTTCCATAGAAGATCAACTTTCGTTTTCGTATCACTTAAGCCAAGCCCAACTTGTTGATTGGATGCAGTGGATTGGTGCAGCCCATCATGTCTATTTAGGGAAGGTTTCATTCTTGAAATGAAAATGATTAAAAACCATGGATGAAAAAATATCTCCAGCTGTTTCAAAAGAAAACTAACGTCGGAGGGGAAAAAAGTCTCCGAAAAAGCAGATTCAGTGAAAAAAAAGTAGCTTTTTGGCCTGTTTTTGCATAAAAAAGTAGCTAAAGTCGCTTTGTGTCAAAAAAAGTAGCAAAAAGTAGCATTTAAGTATCCTGTGGCAACCCTGCATACATTCACCGGCGTTAAAAATATGAAATGAAAAAAGTATTCAATAGGAAAAATACTACTTCCTCAATGACTAAAGAAGTTGTACACCCAAATAACTTCATCAAAGAAAAGAAATTACATGCTACTAAAAATAATAAAAACCGAGAGAAAAGTCTATATATTAAACATAAGAGTTTC